>VMDO01018357.1:0-42376 GCA_007922755.1 Pedetes capensis
TAACATGTCAGAGAAAAATATCTTGTATTGATTTAGGCAGTTTCACCTGATATTGCTGTATGAAGTTTCCCTGTTTGAAAACAATCAAATCGATTTTTCAGAATCTGTGAATTTAAGGTTTAAAATAAATTAAGCTACCCAAATGAAAGTTGGTCTGCGTACTCAAAAATAATAAATCGATGAAATCTGATATTAATTTTGGAATGGATTTTTGCTTAAATCATTACCAATTTATTATAAGCAGCATGAATCTAAGTACCGCATTTGTTATCTATGAATTTCACTTGTGCCATCAGACAGATTTCGTCTTTTTTTAATCTGTCATTATCATATCATCTCTGTAAAGTCACCCTGGTATTAAACATCTATTGATGCTTCACATGGGAAGCTGTGGCTGGTGTGCAATATAAAATGGGTTAAAGATGGAGCTGAGTGCAGTGCAGTGGTGCCTGCCTGTAATCCCAGTAATTTGGGAGGTAAAAGGCAAGAGGATCATGAGTTCTGGGCCAGAGGCAGCCTGTGTAATTTAGGGAAATCCTGTCTCAAGATTTTAAAAAAACACTTTTTTTTTTTTTTTTTTTTTGCAGTACTGGTGGTTGAACCCAGGGCCTTGTGCTTGAATGCTTTGCAAGTGCGTTACCACTGAGCTGCACCTCCAGCACATTTTTTTACTTTTTGAGACAGGGTCTCGCTAAATCATGCAGACTGTCTATGGTCTCAATACACACAATGGAATACTACTGGATCATAAAAAGGATGAAATCTTATCATTTGTGATAACATGAATGGAACTGGGGGTTGTTATGTTAAACGAAATAAACCAGACACAGAAAGGTCAGTTACATCCGGTACCGCCTGATCATACTCATACTTGAAATCCAAAAAGAAATTGATCTCATAGAAGCTAAGAGAAGAATGGTGATTAGCAGAGGCTGGAGAGAGAAGAGAGGGAGGGATGAAGGTTGGTCGACAAGTATTAAGTTACAGTTAGGTAGGAGCAAGAAGTTCTGGTGTGCTATTGCACCACTGGGTATCTATAGACAATGATAATATGTGTATTTCAAAAAGCTTCTGCCTCTCAAGTCGCTGGGATTACAGGAGTGTGCAACCCGCCCAGTTCAAAAAATGTTTTTTAAAACGGGGTCTGGGAATGTACCTCAGCGGTAGAGCACTTGCAAAGTATGTGCAAGGCCCTGGGTTCAGCTCCTCAGTACTGAAAAAAAATTATATATGTGTGTGTCTAGATAAATATGGAACTGAGAAGCAGTGCTGGATCCATCACCAGGCTCTGCCCTGTGACCCACTGTCTTTGTTCACTGAGGCAGCCTCTCTGTTTCCACTCCTACACTACTTTATTGTTAGCCCAGTTTGTTCCATCCAATTCCCTAACCTATGCTGAAAACACTTTCTGCTAGAATATCCACTATTTTTTCTTTTATTATTTTTTTCTATCTGCACTTGGGAAGCCCATATCAATAAGATGTTGTTACATAGCTGTCATTTCTGTCCTACAACAAATCTCACTGTACCAGAGTGTCCTCTGGCTGTAGATGCTATTAATGTGTTGCCGGCTCTGTCAATTGATTCCAAGGCTGCTTCCCCATCAAGCCCTGTGCCCCTTCAAAAGCTACATAAGCCAGACTGAAGGAAAGGATCGTAAAAGCATCTGACAACCTCACATCATCTTCACACAACTTGTCCTTGCTGGATAAATTCTTCCCAGGTGGATCTTTTTGTAACAGTTTCTCCAACTCTCTAGTTAGCTTTCTTCTTCCCTGTAATAGGAAGGGTTTTAACCAACTTGAGGAAACCAGCTGGCTGTCTTGTAGCCACTGAGTTTCATGTTCATTTTTTTTTATTTAAATGTTTTACTGATACATTAAAAAAAACTATCATACATTTCTATGGAGTACCTTGTGATTGTTTCAGTACATAAGGACATGGTATAGTGTTCAAATCAGAGAGAACATATCATCTCCTCAAACACTTATTATTTCTTTGTGGTGAAAACATTCAACATCTTTTCTTCTAGCTTTTTGAAATACACATATTATCATTGTCTATAGATACCCAGTGGTGCAATAGCACACCAGAACTTCTTGCTCCTACCTAACTGTAACTTAATACTTGTTGACCAACCTTCATCCCTCCCTCTCTTCTCTCTCCAGCCTCTGCTAATCACCATTCTTCTCTTAGCTTCTATGAGATCAATTTCTTTTTGGATTTCAAGTATGAGTACGATCAGGCGGTACCAGATGTAACTGACCTTTCTGTGTCTGGTTTATTTCGTTTAACATAACAACCCCCAGTTCCATTCATGTTATCACAAATGACAAGATTTCATCCTTTTTATGATCCAGTAGTATTCCATTGTGTGTATGTACCACGTTTTCTTTATTCATTCATTAGTCTATGGACACAAATTACATATTTTCTCTCTCTTAATTATCAAGATAGGACACCCCCCAAATGGTGGTAGATCCCTTTGAAACCTTTTAATTTTAATTTAAAGAAAGATGCCTATGGCCTTCCATCTCTGATGGCTGTTCTCTAGACTCTTTACTCCTTACTTATCATTCCAGCTCCTTCTCTGGTTCTACTCTTACACGTAAAAAATATCCCTCTTCTAGCTCAGAGTGAGTGGTTATACCATAGTGATTACAGAAGAGCCACAAGAGTAGATGATCTTTCTCCAAGAGAGTGATCTGAGTGAAAAGAAAATAAGGAGAGTATCAGCAAAACAATATCAGCAAAACAGAGGCAGGCCAAAGAGAGCCATATTCCCCTTCTAGACCACTCTGATTCACTAACATGAGACCATTTCTTCTTTTGTCACTTGATACTTGCTCATCTTTGATGACTCCACCCCTCTCACTAAGCAGTTTTCTGGTCTTGAACTTGCCCCCATCAGCCTAGGGCTGAGATCTGTGCAATATTCAAGGAGGAGAACAACTCTGCCTATGTTCTTCTAAAAGGAATGCAAATATCTCCACTGAAGACTCCAATAATCCATGCTTATGACAGGTTACCCCCAGGACACACATAACTGTTCCACCTCAAAATATCTTCTTGCTTCCTTTAGGATTATGGAGAAACTGTGCAGCATAGACTACGAGGAGCTTTGAGACCTGGCCTCAGCTTATCCCAGGACATTTGCTTTCCATCCACTCAGTGCCCACCTACTGCTGTATCCTGTGCTTTGATCCTTCCTTTTCCTATACATGTCCTTTCTTACCTCTAAATCCAACCTCTTGTTACTCCTCTGTCTTGAATAGCATCTGCCTTCATTAAATGATCTAGTCATTCTTTCATTTTTTATCCCAAATCTTCCATTGCCCTCCGAATAGACCTGAGGATCACATACGGCTTTGAATTCCGCACATTTCTCCTTTGCTAACCTGTGGGCTCCTCCAAGGCAAGAACAATCTTTGCATCCACAAGCCAAGTACATCATGTTTGGCAAGGTGTGTGTGTTGGTTAAAAAATCTAACTGAAACCAAAAATTTGAGAGAGGGAAGAAAATGTCTTACTTCAAGTGTTTCATAAGCTATACCCACCTACCTCTTTTCTGCCTCTTCATCAAAAATAGGCTTTAGAGTCCCCTTTTTATGGGAAAATAGTTGCTCTTATATGGGAAAAAGTTTCACTATGAAGGACAATAACAGTGGAGCCCACAATCTAGGAAGAGAGCTGTGATTTGGAAATCAGGAAGGAACACAGATCCTTAAAACAGAAGCATGATTTATTGCGGAGTTTAGTTCCAGCATATATAGCAGGTGGCCAATGTGCCTCTTTCCCTAGGGCCAAATGTACCAGATTTCCCGTCCCAATAAACATTTCTGGTTTTACCTTGAACTTTTCATAGGAACAAAAAAAGCATCACTCGTTGGCAGGTACCAATAGCAAAAAGTCTTTGAAGGAAAATAAAATTTTGCAAGTGGTATCGAGTAGCTCTAGGTGCTTCTGACCAAGACTATCCTTGATGTCTGCTTTATTCTCACAGTGTCACCTCCACCTTTCCCATGATGTCTCTGGAAACTGTTGTGCACAGTGTAGATGCTTGAAGAAGGGGTAGTGGGTAGGCAAGGGATGTAGGGAAAGTGGAGTCAGGAGATTTTTTCCTGCATTATCTCAGACTGAAAGGGGGTTAGGGGAATGACACAGGGAGTGTAGTGACAGTAATGGGAAGGTGCTGTCCATCACATTGGCCTCTTCATGATGATCCTGCTGTTCCTCAGGCAGCATTGCAGCAGGGGCAGATGGAGTCATCAAGTGAGAACAGCAGCACAGACCCACAGGAAAAATCAGAATTGAAATCAGGCTTCCACATGTACTTTGGATTGGATCTGTTATGAACTTCAAAATGAGAGGATTACTGTCTCATTAGGAGTCATTTAAAATATCCAAGCTCAGCAGACGTACTGGAGCTATATGAATAAGCCCTCATGAAGGGCACCGAGACTATGGGGATTAGAATAAAACTATGGATGGGCCAACAGGTGGAAAATACAGCTCTCTTATCTTTTTCCTTCCCCCTCTGTGTGCCTGTGAGATAATAGCACATGTACTCATTCAAACTGAACTATTGACTAGGATTTAGTGCAGCCACTCTGCCTCCTTTTACTAATTCTAGTAGGATTCAAAATGTTATCTTCACTATTCAGCCCTTCTGAACCTGTCAAATAAGCTCCCTCACAATGCCTATCAATCTGAGACATGTGGTTGAAAGAAAGAACTGATAAGTCCATCTTCAAGATGTGATAAGTATAAAGCTTTCTAATGAACGGGTATTGTGTTAAACATTAGCAGTTTCACCAGGACCTGGGAATATTTAATTAAAAACACACACAAAAGATAAAAAGGAGAGAAGGGAGATTCCTTCTCCTAAAAGTAAGCTACCTTTTGCTGTATTGGTGCTAATTAAATATTGTATCAAAAGTCTTACACTGATCTTGAAAGGGACATTAAACATTCTTTAATTTATATGTGATTTCATGTGTGTGTGTGTGTGTGTATGTGTGTGTGTGTGTGTGTGTGTGTGTGTGTGTGAGATAGCTAATAGTTTGGGAGATAAGGCACTTATAAATCAACATGGGAGCTAGTTCAGTTCTTTGGAAAGTGATGTGGCATTGAGGAGAAAAACTTGCTTTAGGACAAGAGGAAAGAACATGAAAAATAAAAAGCTTTCCTAAAATTGTACTATGAAGCTAACTGGGAAGCTTAAATAATCACCCTTGAACAAAAGGAACTGCATTACAGGATGCCTGCCAGAAGTTGAGTACTCAGTTATAGGGAATTCTTAAAGGTTATTTCTGCCAAGGAAAGTTAGGTTGAAAGATGACAAGTTTTCGTTCCCCTTTTATGGGCTGTAATTTACACTTTGAGGGCTATTTTCTTTTTCTCCCTCTGCTGCAGATGTACCAGCTCTAGTTGTTTAAGAAGTGCAATGATTTGGCAAACTGAGAAAGAGGGGATGCACCTTGAGGAATTTCAGTATCTTTCGGTTCCACAGAGACTGTCAAGGCTTTCATCTGTTCCCTGTTAGCTCTAGCTAAAAACTCCTTTTGCTCTTTTCAAAGGTCAGGGTCAGTAAATATTTTTGTAAGGGGCACATTTGAACTAAAGAGATAAGCAAGTGCAACACCAGCCAGAAGCTTCTGAAAAAGAGTTGGTGAGAAAGAAAGGAAAGGTCATGGTCCTGGACTTCTTCCTCAGCTCAAAGGGACAGAGACCCAAACTGAAGATAGAACAAGATGGGTCAGTCTGACATTGGGTTGGTTCACTTATTTGAGTATTGAGGGGAAAGGCTTTTGCCAAGGGAGGAGGGAGGTGAGGAGAAGAGATGTACAAGCCAGGATTAACGATACTTGCTTCTTTTCATAGATAGCCATTTTCTTTTTCTTAGGGACCTGACTCCTCCATTCAAGGAAGATATTAAATATGTGCATTGGAAAAGAAAAGGCTAACACCCAAGTTCAGTGAAGAAGCATGAAAGTATTGAAATGGTATAGAAAAAGTCAGGATACAGTCTGTAGCATTAATGGCTGCAATGATGTCCTTTCAGCCTCAAACGTATAAAAACACAGCCCTGATTTCCTCCTGATTACTTGATCTGAAATTAAGGCATAATGCTATCATATTATAACAATGTCTTGCTTTTCCTTTTCAAAATACGTATGCTTCTTGTGTATAATTATGTTGTTGTTTTTAGGTGCCATGGAGTGGAGTCATGTCTGACTCATAGAGACCCCCCTTAGGGTTTTCAATGGCTAATTGTTTCAGGATTGCCTCAGGAGTGGATTGCTACATCCTTCTCCCATTTTTTGCGGTGCTGGGAATTGAACCCAGGATCTCAGAGACTGCAGAGCATCACTCTACTAACTGAGCTAAATTTCAGCCCCCTGTATAATTGTAAGTAACTTTAAAAAGAACATACAACAAGGCACGAGGGCACATGTCTGTAAAATCCAAGGAACTCAGGAGACTGAGGCAAGAGTTTAGCATCTCACCTCAGCAGAGAAGACATATAGAAGGTAAATAAGAATCTGCAAAACTACTATCCATCATATGTCACCAGGGGAATGCAAATTAAAACGAGATACTACTACATACCTATCAGAATAGCCAAAATCTAGAACACTGATACCACCAATTACTGGCTATGATGTGGAACAAAAAGAGCCTCATTCACTGAGGGAGGCAATGTTAAATGGTACAGCCATTTTAGAAGACAGTTGGGAGGTTTCTTACAAAAGTAAACATGTTCTTACCGTATGATATAGCAACCATGCTCCTTGATATTTACCCAGAGGAGTAGAAAAGTTATGTTCACACACAAATCTGCACAAAAATGTCCATAGTAGCTTTATTGGTAATTGCCCAAATTTAGAAGTAAACAAGAAGTAGTTAAATGGAGAAATGAACCATGAAATATTATTTAATATTAAAAGAAAATGAGATATGAATCCAGGAAACGATGGGGAAGAACTTAAATATACGGTACTCAGTGAAAGAAGTGAGTCAGAAAAAGCCATATATTGTATAATCCCAACTATATCACATTCTGGAAAGGGGGAAACCTACAGAGACCGTAAAAAATCAATGGTTGCTATGAGTTGGGAGTTGGAAGGGCAGAAGATGAATAAGCAAAGGAAAGAGCATTTTTAGAGCATAGAAAATGCTCTGTATGCTAATCCTGCCAACTCAAGATGCCAAGGCAGAAGGATTGCAGGTCTGAAGCCATTGTCAGCTGTGCACATTAGTGAAGCCCTGTCTCAAAATTAAAAAGTGTGGGATTTGGGGGTGCAGCTTAGTGATGCAGCATTTGCCTAGCATGCATGAGGTTCTGAGTTCAATCCTTCATTACTGTGAGAAAGAATGCTGTATATAATTCTATAATCATTATTGGTAGATACATGTCATTATATATTTGTCCAAATGATAGAATGTATAGCACCAGAGTGACCCTTAATTTGAACTGTGGATTCTAGGTGGTTATGATGGGCCAATGCATGTTCATAAATGAGGGCATTGCTAGGCACATGCAGAGCAGGAGGCATATATAGGATATCTCTGTACTTTCCTCTCAATTTTGTTGTACACCTAAAACTGCTTTTAAAAAAAGCCCCAATTAAAAAATGGAAGAACTTGAATACCTATCTCAAATTCTGGAAGACTGTATAAAATCAATAAATAGATTAGAAAAGGATAGTATTTTAACAACAGCATGAAAGTAAATTAGACCTGTCATGGTGATGCACTCCTGTAATCCCAGCACTTGGGAGGCTGAGGCAGGAGGGTCTTGAGTTCAAGCCAGCCTGTGCTACACTAGCCAGTTTGAGGCCAGCATGAATTTAGTGAGCTTAGTGAGACTCTGTTCCACAAGAAAAAAAAGTATGTTGATTATATCTACTACCTTTTAATTATGTATAATTTAGAACAAAGTTTAAAGAAATATATTTCCCTCAGAAGGTAAATATCTCAATACTCAAGTGTTTGAATCACTATCTTGTCTAATAAAGGTTAGTGTAAGATTCTGAAGAGACTACTACATATGTTTCTTTTGATAGACTGGCATAGGCAAACTGAATATAGAAAACCTATTTTTAACGAGATCTAGAATAAATGTAAGTATTTTTGGACTTAATCTGGCTAGATTTGCTTTGAGCCTTGTCTATGTGTTTCAAATTCCCACTTCTTTTGACTACTACTCAGAATTTGTTACTTTTCCTCTGTGATAGAATATTCTTCTCCCATGTTTATTTGTTTGTTTGTTTTTTTGTGGTGCTTAGGGATTGAATCCAAGGCCATACATACACTTTTCAAGCACTCCACCACTGGTATTACCTCCAGTCCATTTTTTATTTTGAGTCTCACTAAGTTATGCAGGCTGCCTCTGGGCTCTAATTCCTGATCTTCCTGGTTTAGCTTCCTGAGTTGGGGGGATTACAAAGTATGCCACCACCACACCGTGCCCTGTGATAGATTTTTATTTTGCCTTACTCTGAAGCCAAAAAAGACAGGCCTGACATATTCTAAAATAAAGAGAAACATACTGACTTCATATTCTTGTTCTTTAGTGACTTTTATCCTCCACTGGAGAAATGGGGTAAAATAAAGTAACTATTGGGGGAAACTGTTATTAGGAGACAGACTATTTGGAGATTTTTATCGGGGCTGTTTTACTCTTTCTTTTCTCAAAGAACTTTTAAATTTCTCTTTTCCCCAAAGATGCTTATTCTACATTTGTGTATAAATAATCTTCATACTAAAAGCCACCTGTACCTCTGAGAATTTATGATGTGGAATCTGTTTCTTAATATACAATAGAATTTTTAAAGTTATATGTATTCTACATCACTTAAAAATAGATTTTCTATACTCTGTTTGCTTATGCCTATCAAGAGAAAAATATGTAGTAATTTCTTCAAAGAGTCTAACAGTAAGTCCTTGGGGTGATATGTAAAACATGTGAAATTAAAGTGATAAAGAAGAAATGTAAATATTTTAACAGAAATCAAGAGGGTTTGGACGAAGGGCAGCTATTGACTGATAATAATGAGGCTGATTTACATGGACCTGTTAATTTAGGAATCAGTTTGCTTCTTCATAGGAAGACTGGGAAAGAAGTAGCTAGATTTTCCTGTGTGAAGTCTATATATGTTCCTTTCCATTAATGCTTTCTTTCATATAGAGTAGATTTATTTAGTTATTGCTGCTTCTATGTTTCATGATTATACTCATTTCAGTTTTCTGCCAGCTAAATAAATATCTCACAATTGACTCTTTTCATCCTTCTTCCTTTTATTGATGTTTCATTTGATAGGATTTTGTCCTTATAAATTACATTCTCTTTCTCAGTGAACAAAATGAAACAAAATGTTTTCAACCTTACCTAAAAAAAAAAGAGAGAAAGCAATACACAACCAAAAGCCACCAAGAAAACACTTACCAAACAAAAAAATATTTTCTTTATTTTCTGCTTCCCTTAGTTCTAGATGATGGAAGGGACTCATTAATGAGAATTAGACTTGTGAAGAATGCTTGTTTTTATAGTTGTATTAATCCAATCCTTCAGTACATTTTCTTTTACCTACTTTATCACAAGAAATCTATTAATCAGGCATGTATCAATTAGTGAATATTAGTAAGCATCTGGCTGACACAGAGAACATCTATAGTTGAGAGTCTGTAATTTCTTGGTTTGCATTTGAAATGGTTCCCATTTCAAATTTGCTTATATTTGCTTATATTTGCTATAAATCCTTCCTTATTAACTACACAATGTTAGCTACCCATGGGTAATCTGTTTCTATCACTCTAAACCCTGAATCCAGATCCCTGAATTACCATTTTTCTCCTTCAGCCTTGAGGAAGTCCACTTGTTTCAACATCATATGAGCATGAAGATGAAAAAGTATATTTATAAGCACCGAATCTAGGAATAAATGATATTATATAAATGCAGAGAATCATTAGTTTATCCTAAGTTAAGAAGCATCTCAAATCAGTGGTATGATACATTGCTGAATTTATTGTTCTAATCCTAACGGCACACACATTATATTGTCAATTTCAAGTTACTAGGAAACTTGTTCCAAAATGCTTCCATTCATCATATTGACGGTGATGTTAATCAAATTGACTATCCTTAACAAAATGTCCTGCTTCATTTGAGTCATATTGCTTTTCTGCCTATGGGGACCATTTACACAATTAACAAAAGCAGATAGAATGCTAATAAAGAAAACAAATGAAGATTTATCCATAATCCTCAAAAGAATTGTAATAATTTAATTAAGGTATAAGGTACTTTTGGAGGGAGAGTGATAAAATGAGAATAAACTCCTTTGTGAAGAAGTGAGGGGTGGGGTAAACCAGCTATTTGAGAATTCTTTAGCTTTTGTAATTTTCATTGATTTAATCTCAAAGAACAATAGAGAAGAATCCATTGAAGATAGAAGTTAGCTCTTAGGGAGAAGGAAAAAAAAAAGAGGGATCAATCAAAATCTGCAGCACGCCAAACATTTGAATGATATAAAGGCAGCCAGGAGGGAGAACAAGAGTCTGGGTGGTCAGAGGAAATAAAAGAAATAATTAATGGAATGAGACCAAAGAGCAAAAGAAAATTCAAACTGATAATCAAGTAATGTTTTTTGGCAGCCACAGATTATTCATTCCTGAGCAATGCTAGACATCCCATGGAGATGTTTTCCTTTAAAGTTTTATTCTCAGCCATTGAGAGAAACAAAGCTTCCTAAACTATGATGTGAATGAAACATCAATGTTTGTGAAGAGTGTTGGCTCAGCTAAATGAAGAAAGTATTTTGAGGATGAGAATACTAATGAAGTAATAGCATTCAGACTTCAAACACTCTTTCAGGTGCATTACCTAATTAGTAAATCAGACACTGGAAGTATTTCTGAGTAATTTGGGAAGTCATAGCCACTTTTTAAAGTCACCAAAGGACCAATGCACTCCTTCAAAATCATACATAACTGAAAAAGAGTTATGCTCACTATTATACCAGAAAAGATACATGTCATGAACTTATACCATTTTAGAGTAGATGTTATGCACAATAGGTTTGGGAGCCATAAATTTGATATGTGCAATGTGAATATATCATGAAGGGCTGAGACATGCAGCATTGACCACAAGAGGATCTCAGTGAAGACTCAATTCTTTTGAAAAACCTTTATGAAGTTAGGCTTAGAACAATTGACAGGTTTACATTTGTGAAAGAGGTAGGGAAATATATCCAAAAGAAGATCTCTAGAAGTCACTAGGGCAGCAGTGAACATTGTGTAATGTCACAGTAATGTGAAAATTATGAAATCTGTATGCTTAACTCCCTAAAATATATAACATAGGTTGCTTATAAGAAGAGAATTTTACACAAAAGGAATCTAGAACATCATATTTTTTCTTGGAAATCAAAGTACTTTAAAAAAACTGTGGCATATTTATGCAGATGACGATATATACACAGCAGTATGTGCAAAAGAGTAAGTACTGAACTGAAACATTTTAGACGTTTTAGACATGGATTCTAAGCACATTTCTGCTATTAACTAGCATCAAACTTTTTGTAAGCAAATTCACCTCTCTGGATCTCAGTTTGGCTATCTATAATGAATTGAAGAAAACAAGTAAATAAATGACATTTCCTGGTTTCTTCTGTGCTCTTTTCCTGTTCTACATTTCTAAAACTCTCTTTGAAATGATGAGGAAAAAAGTGCAGAACTATACATGGGCTAATTGTTTAGAAAGCAGGAAAGCTCATTGGAGGGTGAGGGTGGGGGAACACGAGAAAGACATAAAGTTCAAGGGAATGGAGAAAGGAGGCCCCCATAAGGAGGCATCAAACTGAGATGAGATGGATGTGGAATACTTAGCTATTCCATATCTGATGGAGGAGTTTGGAAATCAGGTTTGGAAAGAGAAAGGCTAATCCTTTAGTCTGTGAGCGAGGCAGCTTCTCCTTCCACTTGAAGTTCATCATTTCAGTGTCTTAGAGACAATCAGCATATTCCTGTCACATACACTTAGAGGATGCAACCACATAAGAATAAATGGGAGTTGGAGAATCCTATTCAACAAGGGGTACTTAAAAACAGGTAGAATGAGGGAATGGAATCAGTCAAAAACAAAGTTTGCTTCCTTTCACCATATGCATTTTCTATAGTTCTTATTGTTATTAATCTATGCTTTGCAATGATGTGAACAAAGAAAACACACACTTGCACTTCCTTAAGTCATTTTATTCCTTTTCATTGGAAATGAGAAAGACTTTTGTGTTGCTAGGTATCTGTGTTAGGAAACAAGGTGGAATTACAGATGACATGAAATGAAATCCCTTAAGTTTGAAATAATTTATCACTTTGCTTTGAAAGTATAAATTCAACACAAGCTATTAGAAAGGTCAGGATTTAGCACAAATTCATGTCAAGGAAGCTTTAAGATATAAAGCCCTATGTATTAACATGTTTGCCTTGTTCTGCATAATGTTTCTAAATATCAAGATTCATTGCTCTAGACTGTGGCATTGATTCACGATTAAACAGATGAATATATCTTGTAAAAACTTATTTAAAAACTGAAGTGAAGTCTTGAAAGATTTCATGTCAAAGCTGGAAACCTGACTAGTCACTATCATTGACTAGTTGGATAAAACCCCATCATCCTGAATATCTCTTATCACCCACTAAGATGGAAGGTTCATTTCAGAACTGATATTCAAAGTATTCATTACTCTATCTTGAGAAGAAAATTAATAACAGGTGGTAGAAGAGTCCTGGACTAGGTATAAGGGGAGCTCAGTCATCTGAGTCTCATAAATAGTTAAACAAATTAGCACTCTTACCATCTTGCAGTTACCTTTTGGTAAGAATATAGGTTCTTAGTTAATCTAATACAATAGTTCTACCATTTATGAGCTCTAGTGGTCTTGGAAAAGATATTTTGACCTGTCTTATACAAATATGATAAAAAAGAATATGATAGTGTCTATTCTTCTTTACATAGAATTGTGAGAATTGATTGAAAGTCTGTTTTTGAAATCATAATGATTAAATAATAACTCAGTAACTAGACCCCAAGCTCTTAGTAATATTCTAAGTATAATAACTCAACTACTAACTGATTATTAAAAATTAGTTAATAGTGTCAGGCATGATGGTGCACACCTATAATCCCAGCAACTCAGGGGGCAGAGGCAGGAGGATCACAAGTTTGAGACCAGAGGCAGTCTGCGTAGATTATCAAGACGCAGTCTCAAAAACAGTAAAAAAATGGGCTGGGGAGTGCAGCTCCATGGTACAGCACTTGCAAAGCATGCAAGTGTGAGGCCCTGGGATCAACCTCTAGTACTGAAAAAAAATTAGTTAGTAGATCCATTTTAGTTTTTCTCTTTCAAATATGAGAAAAGTGGGCTAACAATGATTATCCAAACTTATAAGATGCAGAATAAAATGTTAAATCAATTCTTTCAAGTTCCAAAGCCTGTGCTTATTCCATTGCACCACAGTACCCATGGAAAACAGTAGAGTACCAAATACGTGACTCTCAGTATAAAATGCTTTCGTATTGTGAAGTATAGTTGCTATAAGATGAGTTACATAGTAAAGTGTTCCCACTGTAGTTTGGGCAATTTCTATTTTAGATTTCCAGGAAAAATTAGAAGAAAGCTCACCAGAGCCTATACATTTCTCAAGACCTGTTTTAAATACTACTCAGTTCTTAAGACTATCAGTTAAACTCTTAATCAGTACTAGTTGCTTCTTACTTGCAGAAGTCAATATGACTTCTGGCATTTTTAGCAGAGTCTTTGTATTTTTCTACACCTATCTTTTTCTTTAGACCAGAGCTGTTCAATATAGGAATCATTAGTTTCATGTGGCTATTTAAATTAAATTTAACTAAAGTTAAATCAAATTTAAAATGTAGTTCTTTAGAGTCACATTACTCACATGTTACGAGTCAAATAGCCACATGTTTTATCAACTATGCTAAGGCATTTCACTGTGTGAATCATAACAACTTATGGATAACACTTCAGGAAATGGAAATACTAGAGCACCTAACTGTACTCACGAGGAATCTGCACATGAACCAGGAGGCAGTTGTACCAACAGAACAAAGAAACACTGCCTGGTTTAAAGTTGAGAAAGCCATGCAGCAGGGCTGTGTACTTTCACCATATCTCTTCAATTTCTATGTTGAGCAAATAATCTGAGAAGCTGGACTGTATGAAGAAGAATGTGGCATCAGGATTGGAGGAAGACTCATTAACAACCTGTGATATGCAGATGACACAACTCTGCTTGCTGAAAGTGAAGAGAATTTGAAACATTTATGATGAAGATCAAAGAACATAGCCTTCAGATTGGATTGTGACTAAACATCAAGGAAACAAAAGTCCTTACAACTGGATCAGTACTCAACTTCATGATAAATGGAGAAAAAATTGAGGTGGTTCATGGTTTTGCTTTACTTGGTTCTACAATCAACACCTGTGGAAGCAGCAGTCAAAAAATGAGAAAGGGAAAAGCTGTGGCAAAAGATCTCTTTGAAGTATTGAAAAGTGAAGATGTCACATTGAAGACGAAGGTGCACCTGACTCATGCCATGGTATTTTCACTTGCATCATATAGTTGTGAAAGCTAGACACTGAACAAGGGAGACAGAAGAAGAATTGATATTTTTGAATTATAGTCTGGAGAAAATTATTGAATATACCATGGACTGCCAAAAACACCAACAGAGTGCTCCTTGGAAGCAAGCATGGCAAGACTGTATCTTACATATTTTGGACATATAGTCAGGATGGACCAATCCCTGGAGAAGGACATCATGTTTGGGAGAGTGGCAAGTAGATGAAAAAATGAAAACCCTTCACCAGATGGATTGACGCAGTGTCTGCAACAATGGATTTCAACATAGATAAGATTGTGTTCCTGGCACAGAATCAAGGAGTGTTTCATTCTGCATTACATAGGGTTGCTATGAGTTGGACTCAACTCAATGGCACCTAACAACAATAGCCACATATTGCTACTGGCAATTGTATTTGCAATGTATAAGTAGGATGATCCCATCATCACAGAAGGTTCTATTGGACAGTGTTGCTGTAGATTGGGGGTTGGAAACCATGGCCAGTGTTTGAGATATGGCTGCTTTTGTATATTAAGTTCTATTGGAAAACAATCATATCCACTCATTTCATAGTTTCTTTGGCTTCTCTTATGCTTCGGTGGAAGAATTGAATAGTGCCAACGTAGACCAAACAGTCTGCTAAATCTAGAGTATTTACTACCTGGACCTTTTCAAAAAGTGTTTGCAGAATCCCAACTTAGATTATAAGCTGTTTGTAGTTTAAAGCTCCAAGAATAATTCTTTTATTTTAGACCCTAGTGTATTAGATTACCTAATAAGAACTTGTGCTCTTATCAAAAGGTAACTGTGAGATGGCAAGTGTGGCTAATTTACTCAGCTACAATAACCACTTTACCATTTATAATTATATTAAAAGGTCATGCTGGATACTTAAATGTATTCAACAGCAAAAGAGGCTTGGGCTGTGGCTCAGTGGTACAGCACTTGCCTAGCATGCACAAGGCCCTAGGTTCAACCCCCCAAAACTATACACACACACGCACGCACGCACGCACGCACGCAAAACTAATCTGAAATTCTATATCCAATAAGTGATGGAGCCCGGATTCTAAAGTGTTCTTTCTGATATGAAATCATGTGCTCAATTCATGTCATCCTGCTGCCTTCTGATCTGATTTTCTGGGGACTTTAGTGCCCCCATCAGAAACTGAGGGTGGCCATACACCAGGGCTACCAATCCAATCCATCCAGTTTAGCCTTTTGTTTTCAAACATGGCTTTTATCTATGTGGTCCTCACATAAAAGCAATCACCATAGATAATGAAAGGGAAACTCAGACTCGATTAGACTCCCATTCTTCTCTCACCTTGGTCTTTCTGCTCCAACCACAGTGATCCTCTTTTCTCATGAACCTGGTAGGGTCTCATGATCCCAGAACTTTGTGGTTGTTGCTTTCTATGCTTGGCACAAATGCTGGCTTGCTCAGATTGTGAACACTGAACACATAGCCGACCAAGGTCTGCATGCTGCCTGCAATTCCCTTCTCCCTGTGCCCAATGGGTCTTTCCTGGGATTTCTTCCAGATTGGGTTTGCTGTCATTCCCTCAAAAGGCAGACCCCAGCATTCCTAAGCCACTTTACTCAGCTACATTTCCCTTAATGTTAATATTCTAATATAATACAGAACTTAAAAGAAAAGATAATATAGAACTTATAACTTATTTACTTTATTTATTGTTTACTACCTTTCTCTACTAGAAAATTAAGCTTCATAGTTGAAGGATATTTCTGTTGCTGCTATGCATTGATACTCCTGTGTGGTTTGGAACTAAATCCTCTAATATCTTATGCTGGCTGTCATGTCTTAAGGGGTCAGGGATGAAGTGTGTGTGTGTGTGTGTGTGTGTGTGTGTGTGTGTGTGTGTGTGTGTGCGCATTTGAATAGTTCATGGAATGAGAATTGTGGCTGAAAATGTAAAATAATGGAATTTTATCTGTGAGTGAATGTGAGTATACATGAGATTGTGTTTGAGAAGAGGAGAGATGTTAAGAATGATAGTGTTTATTGGGAAGGGTATGATGTGTTGGATTCATCCAAATGCTGAAATGAAATCTGTATTTCCTGGGCATAGCTAAATATATCGTGGTAAATATTCTTTGAACAAATGAATTGTCTAATGCAGTTACCAAGCAGCATTTGGTACTGTATTACTTTGGAAAGTTTCATGGAATGTGAAAGAGATCTTGTTTGTTCTTTCTTATAAGATTTCTTTTCTTTTCACCAGAAAAACAGAGAGATTGTCCATAAATCAAATAGAAAGGCAGTAAGAAGGAGAATGAGGGATTCTGTTATCCCTCTGGATGCTCCTTACATTTTTACTCTCTAAATATATTGAAAGATCAGTTCTTTTCCTTGGAATCATTTGTCTTAAGTGAGGGAAACAATAGCTCACTGCTATTTCAAAGAATTGATTAATTTTACATAATCTGGACAAGTAAAAATTCAAGTTCAGTGCTGAAGAGCACTAAAAAGAGTTTAGCACAAAGTGTCCTTGCTGTACAAATTTGTGTTGGCACCAATCTTTTAACTGCCTTTTAAGTGGAACTGAAGAGTCTTATAATAAGGATAATAAAACTATGAAATACAGACTCTACATTGGTTGACACTGGATTAGTTTATGATTTTTTAAATTATGTTGAGTGCAGGAGTAGAGAAAACAAAACAAAAGAACAACAACAACAACAACAACAACAACAACAACAAGGAATGAGGGCTTGATTCTCAACTGTGCATCCTCATAATTTAATCCAGACAAACTGATGAATATTCACTGAATAATCAGGAAATACTAGCTTCAGTTATGCAGAGATTGGCTGGATCTGGATTAACAAGAATGAGAGCATACAAAGCAGAGAAATGTATCCTACATAAAATGACTTACTTAGGAAAGATAGAAAATAAAAAAGGAAAAAGCATATAGTAGTTCATACTCATTTAATACTGTTAGTTTTTTTAATGTGTTTGTCAATATTTTCCTTTTTTTCTCTCAAAAATGTTATGTGTGTTTCTCAAACAGACTTGATAGATAAAAATAAAAAGAAAACATACAAAAACTATGTCGGGTTATGTTACTTTACTGTTTTTTTCCTTTGCTATTTGTGTTTCTGTATAATTCTTATAAAACTTACAATACTATTGGTAACATCTGCAATGTAGCACCTTTGCATCTGATCCCTCCTGATCTCAGAAGCTAAGCAGGATCAGCCCAGCCTGGTCAGTCCTTGGATAGGAGACTGCCTGGGAATACCAGGTGCTGCAGACTAGGGAGAAGGACCTGGCAATCCTCTCCCAAAACAATCCATCATTGAAAATCTTATGAATAGCAGAGGAGTACTGACAATAGTGCCAGGCATAGCATAGGGTCAGAGAGTGTTTCATTCTGTTGCAGGTAGGGTACCTAAGAGTGGGACCCTACTCAATGGCAACTAAAAAGTCACTAATGCAAAAAGATGAAAGTCTTTACTTTATACTTTGGTTCCCTGACCCCAGCTGTGTTCCCTCACCTTTACCTTTCTCCTTATTCACCTCAGCTTTATTTTTTTCCTTTTACCTTTTTAAAATAAGTATTTAAGAATTCTAATTGGCACAATAATCGTATATATTTATGGCATACAGGGTGATATTTCAATACATGGATAAAATGTGTAATGATTAGATCAGAGTAATTGGCACACCCATCAATTCATTTCTTTGTGTTATCATTTCTTTGTGTTTAGAATAGCAAAATCCTCTTTAATGGCTATTTTGAAATACACAAGTAAATGTTGTCAACCATAGTTACCCTACTGTGCTATAGAACATTAGATATTATTCCTCCTATCTAAGTGCATCCTTGTGGCTCCTCATCCTCTTTCCCCCACTCTTTCAGCCTTTGGTATCCACTATCTTGCTCTCTATTTCAATAAAGTCAATTTCTTTAGCTTCTGTATGTAAATGAGAGTATGTGGCATTTGTCTTTCTGTGTCTGACATGTTTCACTTAACATAATGTTCTCCAGTCCCATCCATGCTGCCACAAATGACGGGAATACAGTATTTTTGTGGCTAAATAATATTCTATTGTGTGTATATACCATATTTTCTTCATTCATCCATCAATGGAAACATAGCCATTGTGAATAATGCTTCCATAAACCTAAGAATGCAAATGTCTCTTCGACATACTGATTTCTGGATCATATGGTACTTCTATTTCTAGGTTTTTTTTTTTGAGGAAACTTCATATCATTTTCCATAATTGCTTTACTAGTTGACATTCACACCGATAGTGCACAAGAGTTCTTCTTTCTACACCTCATTGCCAGAATTTTTTGGGTTTTGTCCTTTTAATAGTAGCCCTATTATCTATAGTGAGATGATGACTAATTATAATTTGTATTTCCCTGATGGTTAGTCATGTCAATTATTGTTAAATATACTTGCTAGCCATATGTACATCTTCTTTTGAAAAAAAATGTGCATTCAGATCACTTGGCCACATTAAATGGATTGTTTGGAACATTTTTACTGTTGAATTGTTTGAGTTTCTTACATACTTGGATATTAATCCTTTGTAAGATGAATTGTTGTTAGGTGCCATCGAGTCAGTATCTGACTCATAGCAACCCTCATAGGGTTTTCAATGGCTGACTGTTTTGGGATTGCTTTGGGAGTGGATTGCCAGGTACTTCTCCCATTTTTGCGGTGCAGGGAATTGAACTTGGGACCTCAGAGACTGCAGCACAGCTCTCTACCAACTGAGTTAAATCCCAGCCCTTGTAAGATGAGTAGCTTCCAAATACTTTCTCTCATATTGCAGGTCAGCTTTTCAGTCTGGATTGTTTCCTTTGCTGTGCAGAAGATTTTTAGTTTAATGTAATCCTATTTGCCAATTTTGCTTTTTGCTGCCTATACTTTTTTTGTTTTTTTAGGTGCCCTTGGGTTGATGTCCCACACATAGCAACCCCACTGGAAAACAGATGAAACACTATTGTTGTGCTTCTCTATTATTCATTGGGTTTTCAATGGCTGATTGCTTTTGGGGAGTGGGTTGTGTGGTCCTCCCAAGACTAGAGCATCTGATGTTCCCAAGTGGTCTCCTATTCATGTATTAGCCAGGTCTGACCCAGCTTAGCTTTTGAGGTCTGCTGAGATTGGATCCCACAGTGGTATGGCTGCAGGTTCCTATACTTTTAGCATTATATAAATAAAATCATTGTCCAGACCAATATCCTGAAGCTTTTCTCCTGTATTTTCTGCTTGTACTTTTCAGTGTCAGATCTTACATTTAAGTTTTTGACCTGTTTTGAGTTTATTTCAGCATACAACAAGGCGTAGGGGGTTAATTTTATTCTTCTGCATATGGAAATCAAGCTTTCCCAGAACTATTTAATGAACATTCCTTTCTTCAATGTACATTTTGGTTACATATGTTCTTCAAAATAGTCCCTAACAATTTGCATTTCTGTAGTGTGAGTTATAATGTCTCCTTTTTAATCTCTGATTTTAATATTGTCATCCTTTTTTTTTTCCTTTTGGTAAGTCTAGTTGAAGGTTTGTCAGTTTATCTTTTAAAAAAAGTAATGCTTTAGTTCATTGATTCTTAAGATTTTTGTCTATATTTTATTTCTACTTTGATCTCCCTTCTATTAACTTTGTGTTTGTTTTATTCTTGCTTTCCTAGGTTTTTGAGCTGCATTATTAGGTTGTTTGTTTGAAATCTATCTTTATTTTTCTTTCCTTTCTATTTATTTCTTGTTGTAAGCATGTATTTGCTACAGTCTTCCCACTTAGTACTGCCTTTGCTGCATCCCATAGATTTTGGTATGCTGTGTTTCATGTTATTTTGTTTTGTTTCAAGAAATGTTTAAATTTCCCTTTTAATTTCTTCATAGACCCATTTATGATTCAGTAGAATGTTGTCTAATTTCCATGTATTTGTGCAATTTCCGTAGTTCTTCTTGTCAACTTTTTGTTTTATTCCATTGAAGATACATGCTGTGATTTTAATGTTATTGAATTCGAAAACACGGTCTATCTTGGCAAATGGTCTAGGTGCTGATATGAAGAATGTTTATAGTTTACCTGCTGTCTGAAATGTTGTATAAATGTCTGTTAGGTCATTTGGTCTGCAGCACAGATTAACTTTTAAGGTTCCTTGTTTTTCTATCTGAATAATTTGTTTATTGATAAAGATGAGGTATGGTAGTTCTCAGCTGTCAGTATTGGATTCTATTTCTCATTTAGATCTAATGATATTTGCTTTAAATATTTGGTCAGCCTAGTTTTGGATGCATCTGTATTTGCAATTGATACATTTGTTTTCGGAGCTGATCCTTTTCTCATTTTAGATTGAGTTTCTTATCTCTTTTATATTTTTTAAAGTCTGTTTTACCTAATATGGATTCAGCTATTCTTGATTGTTTTGGGTTTCTGTTTGTATTGAATATCTTTTTTCATTCCTTCACAATTGATTTATGCGTGTCTTTACCAATGTGATGAGTTTGCTATATCACCACATTATTATAGTCTCCCTTAAAATATGTTACAGATGTAGACATCCTATTATAGAGAAATGCTATTTTTTTCCATTGCTATTTTTGAAGGTACAGAAAGCATCATGGGACCCAAAACATACCACCCCACTATCATATCTATATCTATATCTATATCTATATATTATTTATTAAATATAAGTAAGTATATTTAATAAATACATTTAATAAATCAGCTTTGTTATTAAAGCTTATGATGAAAAGCAATAGGTCATTTCTGGCCTTATCTAAATGGTGCAGACATCACAGTGATGAGACTTCAGGTCAGTGATTCTTTACTTAACTTGTGGCATTGTATATGGTTGTATATGGAGCCAATTGTGTGAAACAAATATTGCTACTCCCAAGGTCAGAAAGGAAATGATATACAATGGAAAAGATTTTTAAAACAGAGATTGTGAGCTGAAGAAGCAAAAATACATGATAATGAGCATATACAAAATCTCCTAAAACAATTTAGATTCCTTCTTAGTAAAATTTCCAAAATATAAGCTGTTTCAAATTGTAAATACTTTTCCTTTGAAATCCCTCTTTTGGAATTGTTCTCTGAACACTGAAAAAATTTTCCTTTCAATGATTTCAACCTGATTATTGTAAATCTTCATCTTTTGAGCCATGGAGTTTATTTTTAGAAATAGCTAGAACTGATACATGTAAATACTGGAAAAACAGACCAGGCTAGCTAATATTGTCTTTAATCAAAATGATTGGTGAATATTTAAACTTGAGTTGGATTTTTTTGTAGTAAAATATTATTTACAAAGGCAGCTTTAAAACTGTTTGAATTATGGTTTGATGAAAGGATATTTGTTATAAGCATTTTAGACCTAGTCTACCTTCTTCTCCTTGAAAGTTTTTTATTGCTATGAGGGAAGATTCTAGACTGAAGAGAAGAAGTGTTATGAAGGTCACTTTTCTTGTTAAATTGCTTCAATGAGTCATTTTGGGGAGCTTACTTCATACGAGGCCAGTTCAGCAACATAAAATTCATAAAATTGCCATGAAAATTCATATGTCACTTTTTCTCTGAGCCTTATCATGTTTGACATGAGCTGCTTTCCATTAAGAAAGATTATTCCATTTGAAACTTCAGTGCAGGTACAAATGAAAACAAGGTTAGATAAAGAACTTAAATCTTAAAGCAATAGGGCGGCTGCTTCTTTGAGCACTACTGGTTACTACTTTGAGTTAATTTTGTTTTCCTGTGAATCAGAAAAAGAAAGCATTGTCCTATGGACAATAACTACTGGCTTTAATATCACAGGAGTAAATCTAATTTTTTTTTCTTTGAAATGATGTCTTCTTATGTAGGCTTAATTGGCTGTTAAACAATAAAATGATGTATTTTGACAATAAAATCATTTGTCATAAATTTGGTCTTTCAAGTGGGAGGGAGGGTTTTTATTTGGCAGAATAATCCTGTTGTGTGCTCATGTGTATGAACATAAGCAATAGAAGTGTGTGTGTGTGTGTGTGTGAGAGAGAGAGAGAGAGAGAGAGAGAGAGACGGACAGACAGATAGACAGACAGACAGACAAAAGGAGAGAGAGAGGGAGAAGGGAGAGAAGGAGAAATAAAGAGAAATTTAACCTCTCATTTTGGAGGTTACAAAAAAGCCCAATTGACCTTTTAAAAAACATCTAATTGTCATACACCCAGGTACTTTCTGGACTCAAACTGGCAATCAAATATCACAAGAAAGGTTATTCTTGTTATTTCAAAAACCTACATGAATCAAGAAGTATTGTGTGTCTTTAGGGACATTCCAATTACACTCATCATAGTTTTCAGTTTAATTAATTACTTAATGTTTGTCAAGTGTTTCGAAGGTGTGAAAAAGAAGGTATGTGATAATTAGTATTATTTATGAAAAGCAAATAAAATATTCTTTTCTTTGCCACAAAAGTGTATATGTCCTTTTAGCTGGCCAATTTTTATGAACCCAAGTAATAGTTGCCTTTTTATAGTGTGGTAAAATGTACAATACAAAGAACATAATGTGTAAATTTAATGAAAACTGTTAAGAGGTAGCTAATTTTTTCTCTATCTTTTTATCTAGTCTATAATTTTATCAGTGATAAGATGCCTCTGTAGAATAAAACAGAAGTGATACATAAATGTGTGGTGGTTTTTTACAGTGTTCTTTGCATTATTTAGGTAAACTAGAATTGTATGAG
This sequence comes from Pedetes capensis, assembly GCA_007922755.1. Classification (NCBI taxonomy): domain Eukaryota; kingdom Metazoa; phylum Chordata; class Mammalia; order Rodentia; family Pedetidae; genus Pedetes; species Pedetes capensis. The sequence continues at coordinate 23,388 of VMDO01018357.1, forward strand.
ATCCTTGAGTTTCTGCATTAATTTAAAAGGAGGACTTAAGACATAGGAATAGAGGATGGCTCTCCAATGATACTGTTCTCTGAAAATTCTTAATAGAATAGCTATTCCACCATATCATTCATTTTACACTATTAAAGATAAAAGGAAATTTCAATGTGTTCCAGGTCAATTAGATTCTGGATCTCACCAAGATATATAATGCTCATGAATATAGAATCAAAGGAATTGAATATACTGGTTATGACTTCCAAAACCTACTCATATAAAAGTGTTGAAAATGAAGGGTCACTGTGATAGCTAACAACTTCTTGGTTTCTCCCTAAACCATGTTTCCCATTCATCACCAGATGTTTCAGCCCTAAGAGATACCAGAATATGCACGAAGAACAGCTCAGTAGTAATTTTTGAGACTTTGAAACATGTAATCTTTGTTATCAAATCTCCTGTAGCTGCAAATCATATTTTAAATATAAAATTGCAGAAGGCTTTGCATCCATTAAATCTTTTCTTGTCATTTTATGTTCCCAGTGTTAAATTTTGCTGTGTTAATGCCATCTTCACTTGGTGATATTTACGGCACCTAAATCAATGTTGAGGACACACAGAATATTGAAGGATCAACTCTACTTATTACAAATATGCTTTAATATTTTGACTGCCAGACCAGAGTTCAAGAAATAACTGCAGTAGAATGATAATGAGAAGTTTAACAGTTTCATGATGGTTGAAACTGACTTTATGAAAGTTGATAAATTTCATCTTATAGGTTTCAATTTCTCATTCCCTACCAAGAGATGGGGAGAATACATTGATACTGCATTTCAAATTGGCTAGATCAGAAGGAACAGCAGCTAAAATCCATTACAACCCAATTACATCCATCAGCTGAAGCTGTGTGCATTCATTCGTGAACATCAGCATTTAATCCATAAAGAGGAACTAATGAGAAATTTGAAAATGGAATCCACGCATCAGTAAGTTTGGAGAGATTTTTCTGGGATTAATGATCTGCCAGAGAATCTTCAACGTGCTGGAAAGCTGTTCTCTCTGGATTTGTTTACTGACCAAGAGAAAAAAGGAGGTTTCCTTCTGTCTACTCATCAAATACTTGAAAGACTTTACTCATCCTGGTCCTTGAAAAAGGGATGCCGTGAGCTTTGGAAGTGAGGTATGTGTTCATGAACACTGCTGTCATTGAATGGGAAAAATTCAATTATTATATGGGAAGTTGTCACCTAGAGATTATTAGCAACTTCCGTGAACAAATTCTTCCACCTCTATGGATCATCAGAAAGTAGCATTCTTTGTCTTTGAGACCTCAGAGCATGTTTGCAGTTGCACATAACAGTAACAGACCAAAACTGAAGAAATTTTAAAATAAGGGTTTTGTAGTGATTGCATAGATAGAAATAAATATTCCACTTGTCGAATGGTAATTGTTATAAGGGAAATAAGGTATTTTATAGACAGTGCATCATAAATTTGTTCACAATAACATGACTCTATGTGTATGATTCCTGGCTTCCTAAGTAGTTTAACATATAGTTTGTGAAAACAACATTGGATGAAGTTTGAGAATGCTTTGGAATTTCTTTTCTTTGGATGAACATGATTTATGTCACTATACAATTTAGGAATGTTACTGTCTTTGAGGTCTGAAAAAGATAGTCATCAGATGAAATATTTTATTTGTGAAATGTATAGAATCTGACTCCCTGTAATAGAAAAGGATTTGGTTTAATTTGTTGTAATCTGGATATACAGTGAATGTGTAGATTCCATTTGTAAATCACACTGGACAAGATGATATGTTCCTGTTTTCTACTGTTGCTAAGTGTGCTCCTTCATGTGTTTGTCCCTATAGTGCTTCCTGATGTCAGTGGCTTTAATGGAGGGTGCAGTGGTATAAAGTTATAGTTCTTATATTTTTTCCTACTTATTTGGAATTTCAGAAGTTTAGGTTCTTTCTTTCTTTAGAAGAGTAAATAGCAAAAGGTAGACTAAAAAATTTGGATTTTGTACTTCTGGCAAAGGGAAGCCACAGGAGGATTTTCAAGGAAGAGATAACATGCGCATTTTTGAAGAGTTACTGTGGCAGCAGCAAAGCCTGGCTTGAGGTGAGGCATTGAAGGAAGATGCAGAGATGACAGTAAGGCTTTTGCTGAATTTTAAGTAAGAAAGTATTGGCTGTGGAAATGGTTTCTGGGGAAAAGAGACACACGGAGGGATATACCAGAAGTAGAACTGACAGAATTTGCCAGTCACGATGGTTCAGGCCCATAATCCCAACGACTGCAAAGGTGAAGGCAGGAGGATTGCAGACTAGAGGCCAGAGGCAGCCTGTGTAATTTAGTGAGACTCTGTTTTAAGATTAAAAACTAAAAAAAGGGCTGGGGGTGTGACTCAGTGGTAGAGTACTTGCAAAGCATACATGAGGCCCCAAGTTCAACCCTTAGTACCGCAAAACAAATGAACCAAAAACCAACCAACAACCAACAAAAAACCGCTGACAGAACTTGTTGATAGAAATGCTAGGATTTTCTCTAGAGCTATTAAGTGGTGGTTCCATTCATTGGGTGAGGAGCACAAGGGGTTATTGCCCTCTATGCCACTATCCTTCAGTGTCCCTTTGGAACACTATCCTTTGAGAAGAGGTACCTGGAATGAGCTGTCATGTCAACTTCTTCCCAAAGAACTGGTTAAAGTTCAGAGGCCACTGACCAGACCTCACACCTCAGCTCCTGCTTTCTTACAAGTGAAGGAGAAATAAAGTGATAGTTACAGAAGAAATTAAATAATGAATTTCTCTGTGAATATGAAAGCATGCCCTCACACACTTTTAGTAAGGTCTGATTTTTTTCTTTTATATGTATCCAAAGATCCAACTCTGCCTAAGGAATGGATCAGAAAGTTCAGACCATTTCAAAGATGGAACAGGTCATCCTGATATTGGAAGAAATCCCTCATTAGTGATTTCCTCTCCCTGGATTTCTTTGCTCTAACAATTATTGAGCAAACATATTTTTAACCTTTTAGTTATGTATTTGTTCTGGCTCCATTAATTCAAAAACGAGTAAACAAATAATGTCTGTATTTAGGGGATAGGGAAGTTGTAGTGGGTGAGGAAAAATAATTTAAAATTTATTTATAATAGGTAAAAATGGAAGAAACAGAGATCTGAACAGATGTATCAGCTTTTTTAAAAATTAATTTGCTTACATTTTTCATTGAAATAAGGTACTTTAAAATGTCAGAACTTAAAATATTGAAAAGGAGTAACATTAGAGCATTTTTAGATGTCATTGCATACCTTACTTGATTGCAACACATTCTTGAAGATTTTTTATATTTGTAACTGAATAAAAGTAGTATAATAGTAAAATATATGAATGATTTATGGGCAATCCACTCCCAAGGCAATCGGGGAAACAGTCAGCCATTGAAAATCCTATGAGGGTCGCTATGAGTTGGTTAGCGACTCAACGGCACCTAACAACAACAACAATGAATGACTTCCTCTTTGTTAAGCTGCTGCTTTTTATATTTTCTGCTTTCCTTACATTATTTCATCAATACCATGTTTTCTTCAAATTATATTTATTTAGCAAAGCATAAAGAAATAGGCAATGGACATTACATCTAGTCACAGATATTGATATTGTTAGGTGCTGTGGAGTCCACTCATGGTCTCATAGGGTTTTCATTGGCTGATTGTTTTGGGATTGCTTTGGGAGTGGATTGCCATGTCCTTCTCCCATTTCTGCCATGCTGAGGATTGAAACCCAGTTCCTCAAAGTGCTGAGCAGCACTTTTCGAACTGAGCTAAACCCCAAACCACAGACATCAATACATCTCCATTCATAATAAAGAGAAGGGAGGCTTTTTTTTTTCCTGAAAACACTTTTCCTTCTTATCCCTGCAGCATCTAAATTTAAATTCAATGACACAGCAGTGATAGAAAACATAGATAATGAGTTGTGATAAGACAGGTTAAAGTCCATTCAATTAAACATAAGTAGATTTGATTTTCTTTTCACTGGTTTTTAATTTTGAAAATTTTAATTTATAGATTTTAATTCAATTATAAATTTTAACTTATAGACTTACAGTGATTTGAAAAGATATTTCAGAGGAGTATCAAGTATGTTTCACCATTTCCTCAATGGGTGACATGTTATATACCTATAATACAATGTCAAAACCAGAAATGTTTGTGTGTGTAGTTTGGTGCCATTCTATCACCCGTGCACATTTGTAAACATCACAGCAATCAAAGAGTAGCACTATTCCACCACCATAAAGGTGCCCTGGTGCCAACATGTTACCAATTTGAGAGAAGTATGGAAGCTTTCTATTCATTGACTTGCATTACCCTGCCTGATATCTAATACAATTGTCAACTATTTCTCTGTGCATATTAATATCCACAACAGATGATGTTATAGTCCTTGCTTCAGTGGTCGACATAACACAGAAAACTCAAGAAGAGATGGAAATTCTACTGCGTTTACCACTATTTTTGCTCTTTCTGATATTCTACTTCTTGATGTTTCAAGTATCCCTCTTTTATCAATTTTCTTTCTGCTTCTATAACTTCTTTTTTGCCTTTTAGATTAGGCCTAGTCACTAAAATTCTTTTTACTGTTTCTTCATTTGAGAATGCCTTGGTTTTCCCTTACTTACTAAAGGATGTTTTTATTGGGTATACAATTAAGTGTTCCCTTTTTCAGCATTTGAAAAATATTGACTCACTTTCTCACTTTGTTTGCTGCTATCATTCCCTATGAGAAATCTGCTGTTATCAAAATCATGCTTTTCCCTTTGTTGTTGTTAGGTGCTGTTGAGTAGTTGTCTGACTTATAGTGACCCTACGAACAACAGGCGAAATAGTATTTTTACTGCCTCTCAGTTATTCACAGAGTTTTCAATGGCTAATTTTTTTGGGGGGGAGTGGGTTGTCTGGTCCTTCTCCCAAGCCTGGTGTTCCCATGCGGTCTCATATCCAAGTACTAACCAGGCCGGACCCCGTTTAGCTTCCAAGACCTGATGGGATCAGACACCACAGTGGTACAGCTACAGGCATTTTCCCCTATAGGGAAGACTCTGTATTGTACTCCCTTGGCCTATTTATCCATCTTTATGCCAATACCAGAATATTGTGATTACTCTAGCTTTTAAAATACATTTTGAAATCAGAAAATAGATTTATAACATTATGAGAAATATTGATCTATAAATTCTCCTTCAAAAACAAAGTGAGGAAAGGCTATAACCTACCTGTATATTAGATGTACAATTTCCTTTATTCTTATTTAAGATTAGGAATGATCTTATTTGACATTAGACTAAAGAGTTAATTTTGCTAACATTGAAATATGACTAGCATTTTGTTGAAAAATCAAGACATAAGAGAGGGAAGTTTAATATAAATTCAGTATAAAATGGAATAGTTGAACAAGCATGAAAAGTCAGTTGTATTCATTTGTCAGGGATCCAAATCAGAGCACAAATCTACTCCTGAAAATCTGTTTATTAAATATACTTTTTTTATAATCAAAAACTGCTCTGTAGTAATTGTGTTGTTGTTGTTGTTGTTAGGTGCCGTCGAGTCGGTATCCGACTCATAGCGACCCTCATAGGGTTTTCAATGGCTGACTGTTTCGGGATTGCCTTAGGAGTGGATTGCCAGGCCCTTCTCCCATTTTTGTGGTGCTGGGAATTGAACTCAGGACCTCAGAGACTGCAGCGCAGCGCTCTACCAACTGAGCCAAATCCCAGCCCCAGTATTTGTGTATGGAATCTTATTATTAAATATACTCAAATTTCTACTCATAAATGATGCAAGTTGCTCTGTGTGTTTGTGTGTGTGTGTGTGTGTGTGTGTGTGTGTGTGTGAGAGAGAGAGAGAGAGAGAGAGAGAGAGGAAGAGAGAAAGGGAGAAAGTCCAAATCATGTTTTGTTTTATTTTATCCCAAAGGAAAGCGAATGCTCCAGGATGAGTGGGTGCCGCAGCTCCACGAAGTTTTCCAGTAATTTGTCTTTCTTATTACTTTACCAGCTCTGAAAGAGTTTCTCTCTTTCACAAGGCCAAAGTGGATTTACTGGCACCATAGTCTAGGATACCAGCCTACAAGGGGAGACTCAAAATAACATGGAAGTTGCTTATAAAAAGAAAGTATACTTATTTTTACATGTTGGCACTTCAGTCACTTTCAAAGTCCTCTCCGTTTGCTACAATACACCTGTAGAGATCTTTTTCCCATTGCTTAAAATGGGCTTTGAACTCATCAGTTTTGATGCCTTTTGGTGCTTCTGTCACTTTTTGCTTCATGTCCTTCAAATCAGCAAAACCTTTTCCTTTGAGGATTTTTTTCACCTGGGGGAAAAAGATCCGAAAGGGGTGAGATGCAGTGATTAAGGTGAGTGGGGCCCAAGGGTCATGGCAGTTTGAGGTTTTGTTCTAAAACTGCTGAACACTCAGCTTGGTGTGGGCAGGTACATTGCCATGGTGGCAGCACTGGTCACCTGTTTGCCACAACTTGGGACATTTCTTCGGCAAATAGTGATGCGACTTTCTCAAAACTTCCAGAGAGTAAAAATTCTGATTGATTGTTTGACCCAGAGGAACAAATTCCAAGTACATATTCCCTCTCACATCAAATAAATAGATGATAATTATTTGCACATTCATTTCCAGCTTACTTTTCTTTTCTTTTCTTTTCCAGGGAGATCTGTCCTCATCTAGAAGGGTGAAAAAGAAAATGGATGCAATTATATATTTTCAAGGAAGTAGTACGGAGTTGCAAAAATCATTTCCACACAGCTTGCATTTGGTGAGAACCTCTTTCTCTTATAGACTTCACTGACCACATCACTAAGGAGACTGCTCAAAATTCCATCCAGTTACTATATGTCTCACTACTCCAGGATCTCTGTGATGTGTAGTCTTTTGCCTATGGTCCAGATTTGGCTCCTGGTTAACTGATGAAATGTATGCTGAAAATAAATTTACCTGTCTACCCTCCCCACATGTACACCATATGCCACAGGGTAGTAGCATTAAACTATTTCCCAACTTAGTAAAGGGAAGAATCAGAGGCACACAATATTCACAGCTCTGTAACAACAACTCTGTCATTGGCAAGTAATGGAAGAAAACATCTTTGGTGTTACTAGTCTACATTCTCTGGTCATGCTGGTTCTGTTTTCTGGAAAAAATTCCTTTGTCCAGTAATCCACATTGCTCCTGATTTTTCCCTCTGGGAAAATTTTACCCCTCTATTATTATCCATGGCTGTTTCTAAAATTGAAATTGGAAAAAACAAAAAAAATTCTTTTTGTGAACCACACAGCATTCCTAGCCTATTTTTTGCAGGCACCATTTTGCTTCCTTGGTGGAGGAATTACAGGCTTTTTAGGCTAGGTTTGTAATTTTATTGATACAGTAATGTCCTTAAAAGTTAGTAGGATTCTGATGCATTTACCTCCAGATATATTAGTGTGAATGTTAAGATTGCAATTATCTTGACTGGTCATGATTCTTATCATATTTATCACTGTTCTCTATGTTTAACTTGCCTCTCTCAGTGTTTGGTGGTTATTATGAAGTAATCTGAAACAGGAAGTCCATGTAAATTCTAGCAATCATAAAATCTCCATGGTACCCAGCAATAAGCTCTATTTCACTAGTGTGTCTGCTGTTGGCTGAGGTTTAGCTCATCAGAGCGAGATGTGTTCAGCTGAATGACACAACTAGGTTGAGTCCGTGTATCTCTCTTTCTTTATGGATTAACATGTGAGCTGAAGTTCTTCTTAGGACAATTGCAGAAGCAGAAGAGAGACTCTCAGAAATTTGCTATACCTTTCAAGGCCAAAATCTAATCTGGGATCTACCGATTGTCACTTTTGGCTAAAGCAGCCACATGGCCAAAGGGGATCACATGACAAAAGGTGTGGATACCTAGAGAGTACAAGATTGGTACCAAAATATGTAACTACTACAAGAAACAACACCAATTGCTTGGACTTTGTTCCTGACAGAGGACACTCGAGGACAGGATCTCTTATCTCTTATTGTTTGGCTTTTGCAAAATTCTAAGTTCTGAAATTTCTAGATTCTCAGTTAATTGATTGTACAAAAAGGTGTCCTTAAAGCGAGCTGTTATTTCTTCCAATACTGCTTATACAGTTACACTTTCCTGACATTATCTCTCTCCCCAGCCCTTTGTCATATACTTTGTTCAAAGTAGCAAAGTGAAGGTAACACATGTCAATATTCCAATCAATTATTAAGCTAATGTTACCTTACATTACAGAGGTTGGCAAAACAAAACAAAATAAAACAAAACAACAACAACAACAAAAATATGCACAGTTTGGGACAAAAACTTTCCATTTTGCTGTTTTAAGAATGTGTCATATGCTTGGACATGTTTTGGAGATGTTGTCAGGAGAGGCCAATCCCTGGAGAAGGATATCATGTTTGGGAGACTGGCAGGTCAACAAAAAAGAGAAAAATCCTCAACTAGATGGATTGATACAGTGGCTGCAACAATAGGCTTAAACATAAAAAAGATAATGTACATGGCACAGTGTCAGGGAGTGTTTTGTTTTTCTATACATAGAGTCGCTATGAGTTGCACCCAACTCAATGGCCCCTAAGAACATCTTTTGAATGAACATTATAGTATACATTCCTATTGTAATTCAGTTCAGTTTTGAAAAGTAATACACAAATAATATCTCTTAAAATTCATATACTCTTTTGGCAACCCAATATTTTATGTTTTATTTTGACACTTGCCTTCTCTTTACCACATCCAATACCAAATACTGTTTTGGTAATGTTCACTGAAAGAAAGAAAAATTGCAACAGTGTGTTTGTTTGCTTTGTGGAAGAAAAGGATTTAATACTAGTAATGTGATGCTTACAAAGGATCTAGAAGAATGAGTCACTGATGTTCACTGCATGAAAAACTCAAGGCCAACTGTGTTAGCTGTAATCCAGAAGCCAGGAGGCTGTATCTGCTGCTGCTTCCTCTGTCTGTACTCTGTCTTTCTAGACAGGCAAAGGTGGTGCTGAGACACAAATGCTGAGTATGCCACCTTGCCCTTGCTCACTGCAGAAAAACATAATAGGAAAGTTCCTTTGCCTTTGTTAACCTATACAATATCTGCAACATCACATTGACTGAAACCCAGGCATACCTGAAATCCCAGTTAAAAATGAATTTTTGAAGCATTCTTTGTAGTTTAAGAAGAAGCAGGGAATAGGGATGGGAATGGTGGTCTTCTGCCAACTTATAGTATCTGGCACAAATCCCATAAATCTCAAAAATGGCTATATTACTGCACATAGTGAATCTGTATATCTTTTTTCCTATTTAATCTGTCTCTTGTCAATTCATTTCCGTAGACCTTCAGAGGGAGAAATGGAACCTTTACCTTTTTTCCTCTACATTAAGCTCTGCCAATTCATAACAAACAAAATTATTATCTTTCAGATTTTAATTTGCATTGCCCTTAAAACAGTGAAGTTGGACTTTTTTCATTTTTAATAACTATTTTCATCTCTTTTTCTAAAAATTGCCTATTACATTTGCCATTTTGATTTTAGGATGTTAACTTCTTATTAATTTCTTAAGACTCCATGTATAAGTATATGTCATATATTCTACATATAGAACACATTTCTTGTCATAGCTTCCTGTTTTCAGTGCAGTTTGCTTTGCAGAGACTTAAAATATTTCTGCATTCACATCATTTCATATGTGTGTTATGCTTAAATATGCTATTCTGAACAATAATTGTAGATAAATTTGTTGTTTAATTCAAGTATCTGAGCATGTTTTTTAAATCAACTCTTCTGCAGTATTAAAATGTACATTTTAAACGTAGAGTTCAGTGAGCTTAGCCAAGCACATATGAATCTATTTACCAAGTTCCTTATCATGATAGAGACTATTCCCATCATCACAGCTATCCTTGGCATATGACAGCAGGTCAGTTCTCCCTATCCTCTGTCCAGACAATTACTAAGTAGATTTCTGTAAGGATAGATTTACCTATTCAAGAATGTTATACAAAAGGAATCTTACAGTGATACTATTTTATATCTAATTTCTTTCTCTCATCATATGGATTTTCAGATTTATTCATCTGTGGTATGGTATGTATCAACACTTAATTTGCTTTTGTTTCTAAGTATGGTTCTATTGCAGGAACATAGAAGCTTACTTATCCATTCATTTGTTAGTGGACACGAGTTCTTTCCAGTTTTGGACTACTATAAATAAAACTGCTATGAACATTTATAGACCAAATTATCCGTGGATATGTGTTTTCATTTCTCTTCAGTAAATACCTAAGCATGGAATTGCTGAAGTATTTGGTAAGTACGTGTTCAGTTTTATAGGAAATTCACAAACTTTTTCAAAATTGTCATGCTATGTTACTATTTTTTTACTAATACTAATAAAATAGTAACTAATAATAATACTAATAAAATACTAATACTAATAATACTAATAATAATACTAATAATACTAATAAAATAATACTAATAAAATAGTAAACCTATTTTACTAATATTGCTATTTCTGTCAGAAATAAATGGGCTCTAGTTGCTTCAAATTCTTGTCATCACTCTGCATTATCCTATTTGGTTTTGGATATTCTATAGATGTAAGGTGGTTTTAACTTGCACATTCTTGATGATTAATAGACTTGAAAAGTTTTTCCTGTGCTAATTGGGGATTCATAAGCATTGTGAACTAAAGTGCTCAATATTTTGCATCTTTTTTATTGTTAAGTTACAAGATTATATCATAAAACCATACATTCTTGCTTCTAGTCTACACCCTTTCAACAGTTTTACAGGGCTACAAAATCACATGTGGATTGGGATCTCTTGCTGATTGGATTTGAGGTCCAGTGAGCTCTGTCAAGTGCTCACTCTCAATTCTAATTCATGTCTGATTTTTCAGCCCTCCAAAACTGTTGAAAGGGTGTGGATTAGAATCAAAAGTATATAGTATTCTGGACATAAATTCATTATTGAATAACACACATATTTTCTCCCAGAATGTTGCTTATCATTTTCTTAATAATGTCTTTTATTTTATTTTATTTTACTGTGGTAAGCATTAAGCAATAACTCCACATACTCCTTTCGCTCAGCCTCTGGCACCCTGTAATCTACTTCTGTCTCTATGGATTTGTCTATGCTACACTGATCTTGCTGTTATTGTTATTAGCTGCAGTTGGGTTTTGCACGACTCATAGTGACCCTCTGTACAACAGGCAAAAAAGTAGTGTTAGTGTTTCTCTGCTATTCATAGAGTTTTCAGTAGCTGATTGTAAGTGGAATGATATAGCATTGTCTTTTAATGTTTGGCTTCTTTCACATAGCATGATTTTTTTAAAGTATATCCATGTTATAGCAATATACTAACACTGCATTTCATTTTGTGGCTGAATAAATAATATCCCACCATGTGTATATACCACACTTGGTTTATTCATTCATCTGCTGATGGATACTTGGGCTATCTCCACATTTTGACTACCATGACTAATGCTGCAATGAACACTGGCATTTGAGTATCTATGTCCATGTCATCAATTCTTTTAGGCATAAATCTAGGATTGGAACTTCAGAGTCATAAGGTAGTTGTGTGCTTTGCTTTTTGAGACACTAAACTGTTTTTTGTAATAACTGTATCATTTAATATCCCCAGGTGCAAAATAAGCAAAGTCTCATTTCTCCACATTCTCCCCAACACTTTTTATTTTACGTTTTTTCTTTTGATAATAACCAGACTAGTGAGTATGAAGTAATATCTCTGCAGACTGATGATCCTTTGTGTTTATTCTTGTGCTTATTAGACATTAGTATCTCTTCATTGAAGAAATGTCTATTCAAGTTCTTTACCCATTTTAAATTGAGTTGTCTTTTTGTTGTTGCATTATAGTAGTTCTTTACATTTTCTGGATATAAAACATTTATCAGATGCATAAGTTGCAAATATTTCCTTTCATACTGTTGTTGTTATTAGGTGCCCTCAGGTCAGGTCTGACTCATCATGACCCTATGCACAATAGAATGACACACTCTCCGATTCTGTGCCAGGCACATGATCTTATTTATGCCCAATCCCATTGTTATAGACACTATGCCAATCCACGTAGTCGAAGGATTTCCTTTTTTTCATTGACCTGCCACTCTCCCAAACATGATGTTCTTCTCCAAGGATTGGGCCCTCCTGACTACGTGTCCAAAATACATAAGACATAGTGTAGGCATCCTTGCTTCCAAGGAGCACTTTGATTGTACTTCCTCTAGGACAGATCTGTTGGTTCTTTTGGCAGTCCATGGTAAATTCAATATTCGTCTCTAGGACTATAATTCAAAAGCTTCAAAACTTCTCCTGTCTCCCTTATTCAATGTCTAGTTTTCACAATCATATGATGCAACTGAAAATACAATGGCATGAGTCAGGCGCAGCTTCATCTTCAATGTGACATCTTTACTTTGCAACACTTTAAAGAGATCTTTTGCCACAGTTTTCCTCAAAGCAATGCGTCTTTTGATTTTTGGACTGCTGATTCCATGGGTGTTAATTGTAGAACCAAAAAAAACAAAATCTTGGACAACCTCAATCTTTTCTTCATTTACTATGAAGTTGCATACTGATCCAGTTGTAAAGATGTTTGTTTTGTTGATGTTGAGGCATAGGCCATACTGTAGGCTGTGATCTTCATCAGTAAATGTTTCAAATCCTTTTCACTTTCAGCAAGCAGAGCTGAGTCATCTGCATAATGCTGGTTGTTAATGAGTCTTGCTTCAATCATGATGCCATGTTCCTCTTCATAAAGTCCAGCCTCTGAGATTATTGGCTCAGCATAAAGATTGAAGAGGTATGATGAAAGGATACAGTCCTGATGCACACCTTTCTCAATTTTAAACCAGATAGTGTTGCCTTATTTTGTTTGAATGACAGCATCCTGGTCCATGTACAAATTCCTCATGAGTACAATAGGTGCTCTGATATTCCCTTTCTTCATAGTGTTATCTATAATTTGTTATGATTTGCATAGTAAAATATCTTTGCATAATTGATAAAACATAGACATCTTTCCGATATTCTCTGCTTTTTGCTAATATCCATCTGACATCAGCAATGATGTCCCTGGTTCTATGCCCTTTTCTGAATCTAGCTTATTTTTCCACAATTCCCTGCCAAAATACTGCTGCAGTCACTTTTGAATGTTCTTTAGCAAAATTTTGCTTGTATGTGATATTAATGATATTGCTTCTTAGTTGGATCTCCTTTCTTGGGAATAGGCACAGATATGGATTTCTTCCAGTCAGTTGGCCAGGTAGCTATTTTCCAAATCTCTTGGCATAAATAAGTGACCATCTCCAGTGCTGCATCTGCTTGTTGAAACATCTCTATTGGTATTCCATCAATTTCTGGAGCCTTCTGCTTCACCAGTTCCTTCAAGGCTGCTTCCACTTCTTCCTTCAGTACCTTTGGTACCTGATCAAATGCAGACTCTTGAAGTCATTAGTCATCCACTAATCCTTTTTGGTATAATGACTGTATGTATTCCTTCCACTTTCTTTTAGTGTTTTTGTGTCATTTAATATTTTCCTGTAGAATCCTTCACTATTGCCACTCGAGGTTTGAATTTTTTCTCCTTTGGGGGTATTTGCTGAATTTATTGCAATAAAATTAGAAGCATTATACACACACACACACACACACACACACACACACACGTAAGGTGTTAAAATGTTCTAAATAAATTTTGAAACAAAATCAAAAGTCTAAACTGAAATTGATGGTAAAATACATTTAGGGCAGCACGTATCAAAAACCACAGTGATAACAAATTCAATCATTTTAGCCTAAAATGCACATACATAAAATAAAAATTTTAAATTAAGTAATTATGCATACAGTTAAGAAACTAGAAAAGAAAAAAGTCTATGGGAAATAAAAGATGTTAATAAAGATAAAAGCAGAACACTAGACGTAGGGTGTGTAGCTCAGTGGTAGAGTACTTGCTTAGTTTGTGCAAGATTCTAGGTCTGATCTCCAACACCACAAAATCAATCAATCAACCAATCAAAGTAGAAACTAAATAAATAGAAAACAGAAATGTAAAGTAGAAATGGTCAATAAAATTAAAACTAAACTCTCTAAAATTATCAAAAAAATGGGCAACCTTGGGCAATGTTCACCAATTAAAATGCAAGCAAATTATAGCAGGGATGGGAAAATAAATACTACTCTACAAACAGAGACAATTTACATATACTTTATGTTAAAATCTGAAAAGCTTAATGAATATAATTTTGAAATGAACAAAGCCCACCTAAGAAATGATAGAAATTGTTGATGGCAAGGGGAAAATACCTAAGGCTCAGAGCATTTTATGGGTGAAGCTACCTGTACTTCTGAAAAGGTAACTTCTTTGTCATGTCTTTCAATTGATACAGAGAAATTGAATCCTTTTCAAAGTGTTCTATGGGTATAGTATAACTGTGATATAAAAATTGAACAAAGCAGATAAAAGAAAACTCATAAACACAAACATGAAAATCTAACTGAACTAGTTGCAAATTAATTTAGAAATGTGTTAACAGACTAAAATATTATGCCTGAAAGGTGTATACTGGGAATGCACAAACATTTCAGATTATGAAACATGCATTAATTTAATTAGTACATTAACAAATTAAAGAAGAAAAGTGAATAAACATCTCAATATGGGTGAATAAATCATTTGATTCATTACAATATTTGTTACTGACTCAGAAAAAAGAAGCTCTTACTAAACTAAACAGAGAAATAAAATTTTAAAACTTGTCTTAAAAATCTACCAAATACTTTAAGGCAATTTTATGAATAATAGTGAAATATTTTAAGTACAATAGGTTGAATTATGTTCCTCTCTTCTCCAATGATGTCTTAATCCCTGGAAATTATGAATATGTCACCTTATGTGGCAGAAAGCACTGTGCAATGTTATTAGGCTAAGAATGTTGAGAGAGGAAGTAATCATAGATTATCTATCTGGGTGGCATAAGTTTAGAGAAAGTGAAGGCAATATCATGAGAGAAGGAGACTGAATGGTTGCAAAAAAGGAGCTTAGAGTCAGGGAGTGCAAGTTCTCAACAGAAACTAGTAGAAGATAGAAAAGTGTTGTTCCTTGACCCCTCTGGCAGGAACCAGCCCTGCTGACACTTTGATTACAGCCCAAAGAAATTCATTTGGAATTTTAACTTCCAGGACAGCAAGATAATATATTTGTGTTGTTTAAAATCACCCAATTTATTGCAATGTATTACAGTGGCACCAAGAAAACAAATGCATAAAAAAATCTACAGTAAGTCAGAAACAAAAAAAGGATCTTAACTTTTATGGTAATGTTGATATTTGCTGTAGATACCACCATGCAATATAGTAGGATATACACACAGTAGGTTGTCAATGGCTGATTGTTACAGGATTGTTTTAGAATGGACTTCCAGTTCTTTCTCCTGTTTTTTTGTGGTACTGGGGATTGAACCCAGGACCTCACAGAGCACAGAGCATCACTCTACCAACTGAGCTCAATCCCTATGAATAGCAGAGAATCAATGATATAGTGGTGGGCATGACACAGTGTAGGGTAGTGTTTCATTCTGTTGTAGATAAGGTAACTGTGTTTTGGACCCAACTTGACAGCGCTAACAACAACAGCAGACACACATAGATACACATATGACAAAGATAAACTGATTGTCTGCCAAAAAAAAGGAAAGATCAACAAAAATCAATGGAAAAACTATCAGAACTCTTAAAGAGTCCAGGAAAGTAGCCAGATTTAAAAAAATCAGTACTGAAAAATCAATACTTTTCTTATACACAAGCAATGACCAATTTAAAGTGTAATAGAAAAATAGGACTCATTTAGAATAGCCACAAAGCTCATTAAATACCTATGATTAGGTGCAAAAAGAAACTTGTAAAACCTATTTAAAAAATATAGAAGTTTATCGAAGATTATAGAGCAAGCCCTGACAAGAAGGGAATAATTATACTATGTTCCCGGTTAAGAGTGATTCAGTATTTGAAAGAGATAAACTTCTCAATGTATTCTACGTATTGAGATTAATCCAAAAATTAAACTTACAATATTTTTAAGGAATTTATGAAATGATTTTAAATTTATTATGAATAAAATATATTCAAGAAATCAGAAAATATTTGAAAGGAAGACCAGCCCTAGCTGGTCTAGACTAGCCCTAGCAAACATCAAAACATATTATAAAAGTACAGCTATTTAAACAGTGTGGTTATTGCAGGAAAAATATAAGAAAATTGAAGACACAGAATATTGAGTTTAGAAATATTTATATTTATAAAGATTGACCCTTTCAAAAAATTTAACATATGTAATAGGGGATAAAAGATAATCTATATTATATTGACTCTTTGACACCTGATTATCCATTTAAAAACTTTTATTTAGCTCTCTATGTAAGCCCATTAAAAATTAACTTATTTCAGGTGGGCCAGAGAGCTAAGTAAAAAATAAGTGCTTACATTTTTAGAATAAAATACAGGAAAACAATAAAAATCTTAGTGCTGACAATGTCTTTCTAATTATAATAGGGACCTAGAAGTAATAAGAGACATAATATGTAAATAAAACTGTTCATAAGTTGTAAGTTACACATAGCTAAACAGAAAATCCCACAATGCCTGTCAGCTTGCTGTGCTGCAGGGGCTTTGAGGTTGCTATGAGGCTGAAAGATATAACACCAGTATCTCAAATATTAGGAGGGTCACTTATGGTGGACAGATTTCAGCTGATCTTCTAGACTGAGACAGACTAGGAACAAGGACCGAGCAACCCACTCCAGAAACAATTAGCCATTGAAACCTCTATGAATAGCAGAGAAGTGCTGTCAAAATAGTGGCATAAAATGAGTCCTTCAGCCTGGAAGGCATTCAAGAAACAACTGGGGAAGAGGTGCTACTTCAAAGTAGAATCAACCTTAATGATGAGAATAGAGTAAAACCCTTGGGACCTCTATTGAATGATGTAGCATGTCTCAGAATGAGGAGAAACATAATGGTTTGCAGCAGCCGGCTTAAGCAAGAAAAGATTGTGTGCATTGCACCATATTGGGTAGTATTTCATCCTGTTTTACATAGGGTTGCTATGCATTGGTTCTCACTTAATGATACACAACAACAACAACAAATGGAAAATATTGCACCATCTATGAAAAATAAAGCATTAATCATTAAATACATTAGAAATCTTATAAATCAAAAACAAAGAGGCAAAATAAACAAATGAGTAGAAAAATGGGTGAAGGACTTGAAGAAACAATTTTCACACAACTGAATACAGATGTTGGCGCCGGTAGTATGCACATTGTTGTTGTTGTTGTTGTTGTTGTTGTTGTTGTTGTTGTTGTTGTTAGGTGCCATTGACTTGCATCCAACTCATAATGACCTTCATAAGATTTTCAATGGCTTATTGTTTCAAGATTGCTTCAGGAGTGAACTGCCATGTCTATCTCTCATTTTTACAGTGCTAGGGATTGAATCCAGGGCCTCAGAGAGTATGGAACAGCCCTCTACCAACTGAGCTAAGCCCCAGCACAGTATTCACATTAGGATGTCATAAAATTACAGAAATGGTGAATAACCAAAATTGGCAAGCTGATCTAGTTGTGGCTTGCTGTGTAATAAATTATCTCCAAATTATTTATTGTTGTTTAGGTACCCTCAAGGCAGGTCCAAATCATAGCCACCCTATGTACAACAGAATGAAACACTCTGGCACTCTGTGCCAGGCACACAATCATTTTTATGTTTATGTCCTTTGTTGTAGACACTGTGGCAATCCATTTAGTTGAGGATCTTCCCTTTTGTCACTGACCTGCCACTCTCCCAAATGTGATGTCCATCCCCAGGGATTGGTCCCTCCTGACAACATGTCCAAAATACATCAGATGGAGTCTAGGCATCTGTGCTTCCAGGGATCACTTTGGTTACACTTCATCTAGGATAGATCTGTTGGTTCTTTTGGCAGCTCATCGTATATTCAGTATTTGTCTCCAGCACCATAATTCAAAAGCATCAATTCTTCTCCTGTCTCCCTTATTCACTGTCCAGCTTTCACAACCATATGATGCCACTGAAAATACCACGGCAACTCCAAAATTTACCACCTTAAAATGGCAACTGCTTATTACCTTATAGCTTCGGTGATCTGGAACTTGCTGGATATTTTCAACTCAAGATCTCTCCAGAGGCTGTAGTCAAACTGATGGCTAGGGCTGGAGACTGGAAGATCCATCTCTAATCCCACTCAGGTAGTTATGGTCAGATGTCAGTTCTTTATGACCTGTTGTGCTGGGAGCTTTCATTTCTTACCATGGCACATGGACCTGTTGATGGGGCAGCTCTCAACATGACATCTTGATTCTCTTAGCATAGGGGAGGGGAAGGGAGAAATAGAGAGGTAAAGGAAGGATGGGAGGGAGCCCCAACTGGAAGACACACTGCATTTTTAATATCCCATCACCGAGATACTCTTTTGTTGAAGACAAATTAATTAAGTTCAACCCACATGCAACTGGAGGGACTTACTCAAATGTGCAGGGTTTTGTTCTGCTTTCTTCCTCTTTCTTTTTTTATTTTTTGTTTGAATATAATGTGAAAAGCATTTTCTTAACATTTTAAAGTGTAGAATATTGTATTGTTAACTATAAGTTTTATATTTGATAGAAAATCCCTAGAATTTATTCATTTTGCATAAGAGAAACTTTACTAAAGAAAAACTCTCTTTCTTCCTTCCCCTAGCTTCTGGCCACCACCATTTTATTCCCTGCTTCTATGAAATTGATTATTTTACATATTTTGTTTAAACAGAATCAAACCGTGTTTGTCGTCTGTGACTGAGTAAGGCATATTATT
>VMDO01018358.1:0-42375 GCA_007922755.1 Pedetes capensis
GGTTGCCAGGTCCTTCTCCCAAGCCTACAGCTTCTGGTGTTCCCAGGCGGTCTCCCATCCAGGTACTAACCAGACCCAACCATGCTTAGCTTCAGAGATCTGACGGGATCGGATGTCACAGGGCTATGGCTGCATGCAGATGGATCATATTGTACCTTATTTTAGTTTTTGAGGAAGCAATCTCCATAGTGTTTACCATAGTGGCTGTTATGATTTGAATGTAAAACATCCCCCACAGCCTCATTCTCAAAGGCTAGGTGCCCAGCTGATGGTACTGTTTTGAGAGGTGGTGAAACCTGTAAGAGGTGGAACTTAGCTGGTAGAAGTGGGTCCCTGGATGAGGGACTTGGAAAGCTGTCTCTGCTTGTGAGGCTTCTGTGATGTGAATACCCTCTGCCACTCCCTCTCATCAAGATGAACTGAGCTCCTCAGCCATGTCTTCCTGACAACATGGTATAACCTTCTGAAGCTATGAATCAAATAAATTCTCCTTTGTTTAAATTGCTTCTGTCAGGTATTTTCCTTACAGTGAGGCAAACATAACAATTACAATGGTTGTACTAATTTAAATTCCCACCAACAGAGTATAAGTGTTTCTTTTCCTCCACATTTGTGATTTTGTTTTTTTTGTTAATAGCCCTTCTAACAATGGTAATATGGTATCTCCTTGTAGTTTTGATTTGTATTTCACTGATGGCCTGTGATAGTGAATATTTTTTCATATATTTATTAATCATTTGAATTCTTCCTTTGAGAAGTGTCTATTCAGATCATTCAGATCAGTCCATTTTTAATTGAACTATTTGTGTTTTTATTGTCAATTTTTTGAGTTCTTTATATATTCTAGATATTAACCATCTGCCAGATAAATAGCTGGAAATATTTTCTCCTATTTGATAGACTGACTTCTCATTCTGCTGATTGTTTCTTTAATTATGGAGGAGCTTTTTAGCTTGATGCAATACCATTGCCTATTTTTGCTTTTATTTCCCATGTTTTTGAGATCCTATCCAGAAAATCACTGCCTAGTAAATCTTTTTTCTCGTCTAACTTAGTGATTATCACTTATTTGAAATTTTACCAAACTAACAAATTAAAAACAACACTTCATTGCTACTTCCCTGATTTCTGGTGAGGTTGAGCAAATTTCCATGCATTTATCATCCTATTTAACTCATTTTTGTGGCAATCCTCTATGAAGATGATTTATTTCAATCATTCTTCTTAATAGTTACTAGTGATCACTACTAGTTTTATCTTAATCAATCAGTGTTTTAGATAAGCCATCATGACATTGCTGCTGGAGAATACAACCTCCATTCAGCTAACAATTTCCCAACACCAAAGCTAAAGAATTTCAACTTTCTGAATAAAGAATAACACATGGATATAAACAGCATCAAATGTTAAAACCCTAAGAGCATCCGCAGTAATTAAGCAGTATAAAATTGGTGCAAGATTATGAGAAAAATAAACAGAAGATAATATAATCTAGGAGAACCTGCATACCCATAAACACACATGAATTATTACAAATCAGTGAGAAGTATTTAAGAAATAAAAATTTAAATATAAACTTTTGTTGTGTAAGGGGTGGTTGAGTTAGGTTCCACTCTCAACGCCTGATTATTTTTCAGGACTGCTTCAGGAGTGGGTTGCTATGTCCTCCCATGTTTTCAGTGCTGGGGATTGAACCCAGGGCCTCAGAAAGCAAAGAGCAGTACTCTAACAACTGAACTAAATCCCAGGCCCAAATATAAAGTAAGGCTTCTAAATCCTTCCTTTATTAATATGGCAAAATACATTCCAAATATATTTTATAAGTTTCATATAAAATGATACGATAAAAATAAGAAAAATATACTATAGTAGTTGGGCAAACCAAACAAAATAAGTGTGATTTTTATTTCAAAAAACATAAACAAGAGCCAGGCATGTTGGCACATGTCTACAATCCTAGTGACTGTAGACATAGAAGCAAGGAGGACTGAGACAAAATAAAAAGTAAAAGATGACCTAGAGGTGCAGCCCAGTAGTGGAGCACTTACAAATTATGTGTGAACCCTTGGATTCAACCAACAAGTGCGAAAATAAAGAAAGAAAGAAAGAAAGAAAGAAAGAAAGAAAGAAAGAGAGAGGAGGAGGAGGAGAAGGAGGAGGAGGAGGAGGAGAAGAAGAAGAAGAAGAAGAAGAAGAAGAAGAAGAAGAAGAAGAAGAAGAAGAGAGAAGAACAATAAGAACAAAAAGAAAAAATATATGAACAATAATATCTATGAAAATTGTGTAGAAATGAAAATTTGATAATTGACTATTTGCATGTTATTTAAGCAGGTATACCACCTTGAATATGGCCAGTACACTCCTCTGAATGTTAAATGGTACTAGACCATGAGAGAGAGAGAGAGAGAGAGCAATTATAGATATAACTATGTAAGTAATAAAAACTTCTGTACATAAAAATTACCATGAATAAAATAAAATTGGTTTTCTACAACAAGGTGAGAATTCAATAGAATTGCTATGCATTTTTGCATTTCATATTAGCAAGGCTTGTATGAAGATAACATGTAATGTTTAAAGAGAAATAATTATTTTTCATGCATTGTTGGTCGTGGGAAAACTAGTACCAGCTGTTGGAGAATTTGCTGATACTGATATGGTCACTTAGCAATTCCACTTTTAGGTATTTATCCTAAAACATACTAAATAAAAATACTACAAAAAACAAAAATATAAGTAAAGTTTTCTGAGATAATTCTCAGCCCATTGTAATCACCTTTTAGAAAAGCAAGCCAAAATTATGGCATATTCATAAAGCAGAATACTGTGCATTCTACTTCACTCTGTCTAAAATACTATTCTATTTTAAGAATATGCCATAAATTTTGAGAAGATAATTACTTGTCATAGTAATTTTGCACAAAAGTTTACTTAATGTCAACATCAGTTTTCAACTGTTATGTATAGTATACTTTCTTTTCTGTTTTTTGAAAAAATAATTATAGGAAATATAGCAACATGCTGCAAAACATTTAAAACATGTAAAAATATCTTTGTTGTTATTGTTAGGTGCCATTGAGTCGGATTTCACTCCTAGAGACCATCATAGTGTTTCCAATGGCTGATGCTTCGAGATTGTTTCAAATGGACTGCCTCAAAGAGTGCAGAGCCAGATTCTATTAACTGAGCTAACCTCCAGCCTTAAAAGTATCTTTAGAGATGAGAATTACTAATATTTTGTTATTTGCTTATTTACTAACTTTTTAAAGAGGAGTCTAGCTGTAGACTACTTAATTTGGAAGATACATTTAAACAAATTTTCACAACAGGGTACTTCTTATGACCAGTAACCAAATTTAAGAAGCCTAACATTACTAACACCCCCATAAGCCACAAATGCATTGACTTCCAGTCACCGTTAAGTGAATGATTCAATGCAAAGTTGAGCCCAAAACACGGGTTTCTAATAGAAATCAGTATTGCATGTTTTTGAGCATTATATACTTGAAAGGGGGCTGGGATTTAGCTCAGTCTCTGAGGTCCCTAGATAGATTCCCAGCACTGCAAAAATGGGAGAAGGACATGGCATTCCACTCCTGAGGCAATCTGGAAACTATGAGCCATTGAAAGCCCTATAAGGGTCGCTATGAGTCAGACATGTCTCCACAGCACCTAAAAACAACAACATATTTGAAAAAGTAATATGTGCTTTCTGTACCTGTTTATTTTCAGTACTATATTTTAGATTCATACATCTAAATGAGTTTGTGCTCCATTCATTCTCATTGCTCCACAATATTCAACACATAATAATCTGCAAAATATTGATCTATTCTATAATGAATTAACATCTGATCTAAATCCTCTTTGAGATTATTATGAGTCATGCTTTAATAAAATGTCTTATAAAACATATTTTCAAAAATAAACAAATTTATGCATTCCCCATTTGCCTATCAGCTTGTGCTCTTGGAACTTCTGTGTTGCTGTGATGCTGAAAGCTATGCCACCAGTATTTTAGATACTAGCAAGGCCATCCATGGTGAACAAATTTCATTTGAGCTTCCAGATTAAGAGACTAGGGAAAAGAACCAGCCCACTCCTGAAATAATTAGCCACTGAAAACCCTATTAACAGCAAAGAAGCACTGTCAAATATAGTGCTGGAAAATGAGTTCCCCAGGCTGGAAGGCATTCAAGGAACAACAAGGGAAGAGTTCCCTCCTCAAAGTAGAGTTGACCTTAATGATGAGCATGGAGTAAAGCCTCTAGCACCTGCTTTTGCTGATGTGGCATGACTCAAAATTAGAAGAAACAGAATATGTACAACACTGGGCTCAAACATAAAAAGACAGTGTGCATGGAACAGTGTTGGGTAATGTTTTTTGTTTTTTGTTTTTTGTTTTTTTTTTAATGTACTTAGGGTCATTATGAATTAGACCTAACTCCACAGCACTTAACAAGAACATATTCATGCATGTTTGTACGCATATATATGAAGTGTGAACAAAAAGTACAGTGAATGCTTAAAGAAAAAAAACTATTAAAGTAAAAGATGCATTGCTGGCTGAAAACAGTAGCACAATCCTGTAATCCCAGCCATTCGGGATCTCAAGATCCCAAAGGCCAGAGATAGCCTGTGTAATTTAGTGAGGTCCTGTCTGAAGACAAACAATTTAAAAAGGAGTTTGGTGTGCAGCTCAGTGGTAGAGGGCTTGCAAAATATTTTTGAGGCCCTGAGGTTGGTTCCACAATACCACACACACACAAAAGACACATTGCTATTAATCCCCTCAAAATACTCCCCCTGGCTTTGAACACACTTGTCCCATCATTCTTGACACTTACTTAATAAAGTTTTAAATTTAAACATTCATGGTATTTTTTATCACACATCATATATACACAATTTTCTTTATATATTATTTTCATATTCATATGTATATATTCATTCTTATATACATAGACAATTCTAAGAGTAATACTGGGCTGAGGTTTAGCCAGTTGCTAAAGTGCTTCTCTGTGCTCTCTGAAGTCCTGGGTTCAATCCACAGCACCACAAAAATGGGAGAAGGACACGGCAGCCCACACTGGAAATAATCCTGAAACAATCAGCCGTCAAAAACCCCATGACGGCCTGTTGCAATGAATCAGACTTGACTCAGTGGCACTCAGAAACAACAAACAAGAGTAAAACTGCCAGGAAAACCAGATCATCATTTACTGTTTCGCAATAATTGTGTCGGTGTTTACCCTTCACAGCAGAATATGAGCATTCTGCTCTTGCTATATAAACACCAACACTTGATATTAATCTTTTCATTTTAGTCATTCTGATAAGCTTCTTCCCTTCCATTCTTGTTTAAATTACACATCATTTATGTGTAAAAATTTAAATAAAATTTTATATGATTATTGGCCTCTAGGGATATTCTCTCAGCAATGCCTGCTTAAGTATCTTGCCCACTTTTTACTGGTTTTCTGACTTTTCTTACTGATGTTTAGAAATTACTTTTATAGTTTTTATTTGGGTATTTTGCTTAAAGTGTTGCAAATATCTACATTTCTGAAGCAAAACCTTTCACTTTTCGGGGGGAAACAGTAAGGCTTTCAACTCAAAACCTCTCATGAAACAGCAAGTGCTCTACCACTGCCCTGCATCCTCAGCTTAATTTTCACCTAAGACCAACTCAAACTTACAGATGTCTACAGAATATTCCATCCATCTGATGAGGAATACACATTCTTCTCAGCAATACATGCAACTTTTTCTAAGATACACCACATTTTAGTACCCAAAAATAGTCTCAGTAAATATAAAAAAGTAGGAATCAATCCCTGTACCTTATCATATCACAATGGAATAAAATTAGACCTCAAAAACAAGAAAAATTTCAGAAATTTTACAAATTCATGAAGGCTGTATTATACAATGCTGAATGATCAATGGGTTATCAATGAAATTAAATCAGAAATTTAAAACTTAATGCAATTAAATGAGGAAAAGAACACATTCTACCAAAATTTGTAGGATACAGCAAAGGCAGTTCTAAGAGTAAAATTCATAGCAGTGAGCGCCATCATCAACAAGGTAGGGAAGACCCAAGTAAATGACTTAATGACACATCTCAAGGCATTAAAAAGCCAACAATAAACCAATACCAAACAGAGTACTCAGACAAAAATTATCAAGTTCAGTGCAGAGATATTCCAATTAGAATCTAAAGAGATAATTCAATGAATTAACAAGACTGAAAGCTGGTTCTTTGAAAATATTAATAAAATAGATGCTCCCCCAGCCAGTCTTATCAAAAGAAAAAAAGAAAAGGCCAAAATTGAAAAAACTAGAGACAAGAAAGGAATCATAACCACTGATAACAAGAAAATTGAGAAAATCATCAGGGAATACTTTGAGAAATTGTATTTCTAAAAAAACCAAAAAATATGGAAGAAATGGATAAATTTGTTAACACATATGATTTGCCAAAATTAAGCCTAGAGGACATAAGCAACCTAAACAGACCCATTCCATACACCAATATAGAAAAGATAATAAAAAGCCTCCCAACAAAGAAGAGCTGAGGCCCTGATGGGTTCACAGCAGAATTTTACCAAACCTTCAAAGAATTATTACCCATTCTCCTCAAATTATTTCAAAAAGTAGAAAAGGAGGGAGCACTCCATGAAACCACCATCACCCTGATACCTAAACGAGGAAATGATATATCTAAGAAAAAAAAACTATAGATCAGTTTCCCTAATGAACATAGATACTTTTCAACACTTTAAAGAAGTCTTTTGCAACAACTTTGCTCAACGCAAAATATCTTTTGATTTCTTGACTGCTATTTCTGTGGGTGTTGATTGTGGAACCAAGTAAAGCAAAATCCCGTCCAATCTCGATCTTTTCTCTGTTTATCATGAGATTGCATACTGAACCAGTTGTAAGGATTTGTCTTTTGTGTCTGTTGAGGAAAAATCCCTACTGAAGTTTGTGTTCTTTCATCTACATCAGTAAAAGTTTCAAACCCTCTTCAGCTTCAGCAAGCAGTTTTGTGTCATCTGCATGATGCAGGTTGTTAATGAGTCTTCCTCTAATCATGATGCCATATTCTTCCTCATAAACCCTAGCTTCTCAGATTAACTGCTCAGTATTGAGATTGAAGTGGTACAGTGAAAGGATACAACTCTGGAGCACACCTTTCTTGAATTTAAACCAGGCAGTGTTTCCTTGTTTCATTTGACCAACTAACTCTTTGTCCATGTACCATTTCCTCCTAGGTACAATAAAGTGCTCTGGTATTCCCATGATTTCAGTGTTATCCTACAAGTTATCCTAACTTGTTATGATCCACATTGTCATATGCCTTTGCATAGTCAATAAAACATCGGTAAATCTCTTTCTGATTTTCTCTGCTTTACACTAATATCCATTTGACATTAGCAGTGATGTCCCTGGTTCCATGCCCTCTACTCAGTCCTCCCTTATTTTCTGGCAGTTCCCTGTCTATATACTGATGCAGGTGCTTTTGAAACATCTTTAGCAAAATTTGACTTGCATGCTATATAAATGATATTGTTTGATAGTTCCCACATTTGTTTGGATCTCCTTTCTTGGGAATAGGCACAAATATGGATCTCTTCTAGTCTGTTGGTCAGGTAGGTCTTTTCCAAATCTCTTTGCATAAACAAGTTAGCACCTCCAATTCTGCATGTGTCTGTTGAAACATTTCTGGTATTGCATCAACTCCTAGAGCATTGGGTTTTTTAAATTCCTTCAAGGCAGCTTCCATCTCTTCCTTCAGTACCATTGGTTCCTGATCATATGCAACCTCTTGAAGTGGTTTTGGTCATTTACCAATTCTTTTTGGTATAATGACACTGTGTAATCCTTCCATCTTCTTTTGATGTTTCCTACATTGTTTAATATTTTCCCTGCAGAATCACTCATTATTTACATTCACATCTTACATTTTATCTTCAATTCCTCAAGCATGAGAAAATCAGAGCTTGTTGTACCTTAGGAATTTTTCTCTTCAGCCCTTTGCACCTGTCATTATATTTAATTTTGTCTTCTTGAGCTGCCCTTGGAAATCTTCTGTTTAGTTCCTTAACTTCAGCATGTCTTCCTTTTGCTTTAGCTACTTGACATTCATGGGCAAGTTTCAGAGTCACTTTTGACATGTAATTTGGTCTTTTTTTCTATCTTTGCTTTCTTCATTAATGATGTTTTTGATGTCATACCACAACTCATCTGGTCTTCAATCATTAGTGTCTAACTCATCAAACCTGTTCTTGAGGTGGTCTCTGAACTCAGGTGGGACATACACAAGGTCAACCTTGGCTCTCATACACGTGGCTTAATTTTCTTCAGTTTAAATTTGAACCTCCATATGAGCAGTTGATTATCTTATCCACCAACAGTACCTAAGTCTTGTCCTCACTTTTGATATTGAGCTTTTCTACCATTTCTTTCCACAAATGTAGTCAATTTTGTTCCTGTGTGTTCCATCTGGTGAATTCCATTTATATAGTTGCTGTTTATGTTGGTGAAAAAATGCATTTGCAATGAAAAAGTCATTGGTCTGACAAAGTCCTATCATGTGATCCCCAGAATCATTTCTGTCACCAAGACCATATTTTCCAACTACTGAGCCTTCTTTGTTTTCACCTATTTCAATCCAGTGACCTTAATTATCAGTACATCTTGATTGCATGTTCTATCTATTTCAGACTACAGAAGCTTTTAAATATCTTCCCTGTTTTCATTTGTTTTGCATGGCTCATAATGAGAAGGAACAACTAGAAATACTCATTAATCATTGGAATGTGGTGTGTATGTAGTATGTTGTTGTTAGGTGCCATCAAGTCGGTATCCAACTCATAGTGACCCTCTGTACAACAGGGGAAACACTATTGTCAGTGCTTCTCTGCTGTTCATAGGGTTTTCAATGGCAGATTGATTTTTGGGAGGGGGTTGCCAGGTCCTTCTCCCAAGCCTACAGCTTCTGGTGTTCCCAGGTGGTCTCCTATCCAGGTACTAACCAGGCCTGACCCTGCTTAGCTTCTGAGATCTGACAGGATGGGATGCCACAGGGCTACAGCTGCAGGCGTATGTAGTATAGATTTAGGAAAATTAGAAATGTAATTGTAAAGAGGAATGGAGTAAAGAACTGAGGAATGGAGTGTAAAGAGGAATGTAAAGAGGAATGGAGTGCATAAACATCAAGATTGTAGGAATCAGTGAGGTAAAATGGACTCTCATGGACCATTTTCATTCAGAAAATCATATGATCTACTATGCTGAGAGTGATAGATTAAAGAAAAATGGGGTTATATTCATTATCAAAAGAGATTTCTCAATATCTGTCCTGAGGTATATTGCTGTCAGTGATGGAATAATATCCACACATCTGTGAGGAAGGGCTGTTAATATGACTTCAGATTTAACATATACATTATAAACCACACACTATATTGTGATTACTTTAATTGCTTATTTTTATGTAGACTCATATAATGAAATGTATTTTGTGTGGTTGCCCATCCAGTTAGCATTTCTCTTGATGTGCATTATTTTTGTGCTGATTCATATTTTAATAGGATAGCAGTTCCTACCACTTGAAGAACTCTAACATTTCTTATACTGTAATTTTGTAGTTGGTGTTATTTAGTCTTTTATATGCAAGAAAAAGTTTAGTTTCTGAAGCTTAGTTTCACTGGGATAGATTTCTAAATATCATTATGATTTTTCAATAAATGCTGAAAGAAACATTGAACATTGACATATTGATCTACTCATTCCCTTACATTGTTTCTGAAATGAAATCTGTTAGTATCAATATTTTTACGTTGCTCAGTAAATAGTCTTTTTTTCCATGGTTGCATTTAAGATTTTCTCATTATCATTGGTTTTGAACAATTTGATTATGTTGTGCTGTGGTGTAGTTTTCTTGAGATTAGATTTTATGTTTGTTATGCTTGGGTTCTTCACTATACAGGCTTTTAATTTTATCAAAATTATATCAAAATTTTTTCTTTGAATATTTTCCTATCGTTTTATTCTCTCAGGACCTCCAATAATACATATATTAGATGACTTGAAGTTCTATAGTAGCTTACTAATACTCTTTTCCCTTAAAAATTTTCTATCTCTCCTTAGTGTTGAACAGTTTTTATTTCTGTTAAGTTTCACTGATCATTTTTTCTGTAGTGTCTAATTTTCTCTCAGTGCCACCAAGCATATCATTGAATTTTTAAGTTCATATTCTCAAAAACAGAACTAAACAGAAGTACATTCAAGGAAGTTCAACTGGCTCAATAAAGCAAATCATATCTTATTAAAGGAAAGTTAAGGAACTTGAACAGTTTTCCTCAAAATGACTGCTGATAGGGATTTCAGAAAATTTAATAAAGTTTTCAATATTAGAATAAGATCTTTGGAGTAATATTGCTAAAAGGAAAATTTGACTCATATTATCAAGTCCTTGGTCTTGAAACAATATTCATATTTTATTCAGATTTCTCTAGTATTCTTTGCTTTCATTCAAATCTGTGTGCTTGTTTGTATTCACTTCCAAATAATTTTCCCACATGTTTATGTGTATTTACCCGCACTGTGAGAATTAAGAACAATTCCATCAACAAAATGTTCATTTCTGTTGCTTTTTCATAACCACACCCTCTTCCCTTTCACCGACCAACCTTCTTAACCCTGACAATCACTAATATGTTCTGCATTTCTATAATTTTGTCTTTTCAAATTGTGATATAAATGTAATCACATAGTATATAACCTTTCAGGTGCCTGTTGGTGTTTCTCAAATGAGGTTGCTGGAACTGCCTACCCATAAACACAAGGGAAGCAGTAACAAAGCCAGGAAAATGACCATCTTGTCTCCTTCAAGTCTGAGATGGTCTACATTCTTTGTTCCATCATTGAGAGTAGTCCTGGAATTGTTTTGTTATATATGTTGTTGTTGTTGTTAGGTGCCATCGAGTGGGTATCCGACTCATAGCAACCCTCATAGAGCTTTCAATGGTGACTGTATAGGGATTGCCTTGAGAGTGGATTGCCAGGCCCTTCTCCCACTTTTGTGGTGCTGGGAATTGAACTCAATACCTCAGAGACTGCAGCGCAGTGCTCTACCAACTGAGCTAAATCCCAGCCCTTTGTTATATATTGTTGTTGTTGTTAGGTGCTGTCGAGTAGGTATCCGACTCATAGTGACCCTCATAGGGTTTTCAATGGCTGACTGTTTCGAGATTGCCTTGGGAGTGGATTGCCAGGCCCTTCTCCCATTTTTGCGGTTCTGGGAATTGAACTCGGGTGTTTTAATTATAAGAGAAACATTAGAGAAATGGGCTACTGCATCTTTGCCAGATCTCACTCTCCATCTTTTTTTAGTTTTTAAAAAATTAGGAAAAGAGATTTAGTACCCATGACATAATCACATTCAAGTTATTTAATTCTCTTTATCTGGATAGCAAATATATATTTTGTTATTTTGTCACACAAATTAAAAGCATGAACAATATCGAAAATTTGTCTTCTCCTATTCCATTTGTATTTTCTAGGTGATACTTTATTTGCATTTCTTTGTAATATAAAACATCACTTTTTAACTAAATTGGCAACAGATTTTTAAAAATCATACTTCCCTTTATGCAAAACTTTACATATAGTAATAAAATAACAAAAGTTTAAAATTGTAACATATATAATTTATCTCTCATGGTATTTAATGATATATTTGAATTGTTGAAGTGATATGAATAATCCTCACATTTACACAACCACATAAACACATAAAACAACAAAGGTATTTATTTTCTCATAACTGATTGCAACAATGATTGGGACATATTTTCCAGAGTTCAAATGAGGTAGCAATACAGAAGTCTGGAGAAAACCATTATTTGACAAGAATGCATAAGCAGAACATTGCAGGACTGATATTCAGGAAAAGTTGTTGACCTAATTTTTGCCTAGCTATATACATTCAAAATCTGAGCATTTGGACTGCACCTCCAAGAGTTTACATGTGATTGTGTCTTTGGAATTTTGGAATTACTATGACAGAGAAGTCATGGTTAAGGTGTAAAGTGCAATGAAATAATTGAGGTTCATGTTCGTAGATTTTGTTTTCTATCAACAGGGAGAAGGTCCTTGGAAAAATAGCATATGGCTTTACCTACAAGTTTATTTCTCTGACAACAATCAAAATGCAGTAGCTGGAGTGTGTAACATTATCAAGGAAAAATGTTTCCAGTAGAAAATAAATGTGAATGTGCTTTGAGAAAAGCTGGAACTACTTAAAATAGGGATGACACTTCACCCCTATCTCCCTAAATCCTTAAAGACAGACCATGAGAAAGCAATTACAAATTGAATAATATTGTTTACTAGTATAGAAATATTTAAATTGTTATTTAAATTACCAGGGTAAGATTTTGGTTTCCTTTTTCTTTTCCCATGATATATATATATATATATAATTTCTGTTGCTTCATATTCTGGACAGTAAGGAAAATATAAAGAATTTTCCAATATTACAAGTTTATAATAGATGAATGGTCAATCAAATTTATTAAGAATGTATAACTTTTCTACTATTTTATTTCCTGCTATATGCTTTATAGTGAAACTATCATAATCTTTATATCCTAAAACAAACTGAGTAATGACAGCCATTGGATATGTGTAGTATGCTGTCAAGATTCTGCCCACACTTCCTAAGGATGGAAATGCTTATTCTCTTAGTTGCTAGAATTGGCAGCTGGATATTCTCACCCTAGTTTTAGTGGAGCAATTTTTCTTGAATGCATAAGAGTCATTTCACCTAGGTTTCCCTTCCCAAGGACAGTCCACACAGAATGGCTATTTAATCAGAGCATTAAAACCTGTTCTTCCTGTTTCAATACAAGCAAGCTTGTCCCAGATCAACAATTTGTGGTGGCATCTATTGACTTTTTTATTTGACTGTTCAATTTCATGTTCTTTATTCCACTATGGACACTAAGGTAATCTTGAGAGGAGACCACTCCTCAAGAAATTTCTTTCCAATGTATCTTCATTTCAAGATCTGTTTCCAGTGGAAATTTTTTTCCAGTGTTTTGGAGTGGGCTGAATTCTAAATCTTGGTAGCTATGCCAAGCAAGCTGAAGACTCAAACTAGGAGGAACTAGGATAGTGAAACACCATATGGTGATATTCTGGACCAATGCCAAAAATATTTTTGAATCTCTAGATATTCTTGAACTCTGTGAGGGGGTAGAAACTGTCCACATTTCTTCATTGAAAGCAAATGCTTCCCCTTTAACCTGAAAACATCACAATGCTTTGTCTTGCAGGTCAACTCTCTATTTTTAGGAATCTTCCTCCTTGCCTCTCTTGATCACCAAAATAATAACTATGGTTAAGTCCCAACATCATTGGCTCAGGAACATCCTGAATCTACTAACAGAGCTGTGAGACTTAGCTAGAGTCAGGATAATATGTATGAAACTTAATCTTGAGTCTCTAAATCAAGGGAATTAGTATGTAAGGTAGGATTATTCTAAGTTGGAATAGAATTTTATCCATGGAACATATTTTTGGTACAACATCTGGTGGTAAGATAGTTCTTAGAAGCGTAAAGAAAGATGATTCCCAATAAGTCAGGTATAAATGACAGAGCTATCTCCACTGATGTTAGAAAATGTAATCAAAGGCTTAAAGAAGGAGTGTTCTGGAATATTCCCATCCCAGTGTATAAGACCCAACCAAAAGGTGCTATGACATTGAAGATTGAGACAGACAAACCCAGGATTGCAATGAGTGCAATTTATTGGAGACTTATTGACAGGGATATTGTTATGGGTTGAAGTAAGACCACAGTATCAACATGACTTGAGTCAGAGTAAGGGAGTATAAATAGTATTCCTAATAAAAGTGGCTTCTTGCAGGTCAAAATGTACCTGGATTATCTCAAATAATATCAAAGATGTCAGGCACATTCCTGGTGTTGACAACATCTAAGTACAGTACTAAGGCTCCACATGTCATTCTAATGGTTTTGTTTATTTTTAATATTGTGGGAAACTCTGTGGACAAGAATAATCCAGGATAATTTAGTGTGGTCATGGTGATAATCACTGTAAATGGCTGTAGTTAAGTCAAATGTGGAAAATGGACATGTTAATGAGGTTATATGATACTAGAAAATCTGATAAAGTTATACTTTCCACACAGCAAAGTCAAGAGGAATAATGGTGAGTACACCAGCATCACTGAGGAGAAGCTGTTAGACATCCTTGTAGATAAAAAGAAGGCACAGAGACGTGTATTTACCAAGGAAGACTGAGATTCTCCTACTAGTGTCAAGTTGTGGACCTCTCATCCTGGATGGAACAGTAATTTGTCTTAACTATAATCAATACATTCTAAACATTGGTGTGCTTTTCCCGATCACAAGGCTTCCATTAACACTACTACCTAAAGACTTTAGTGTATGTGTGACTCTACAGAGTATCCTATCTAATCCAAGGTCTAATTCCACAGAAAAGTGTTAACAACTAATCACACAGTTTTCTTACACACTAATCCATCCAGGAAGCTATCAGTATGATAGGAAAGTTTCAGTTTGGAGAAGTTAACCTCCAAGAATGGAATGCTGTCCTTGAAGATGTAGGCCATATTCCCTCCAATTAGAGGTTGATTCTGCAAACAAAGGAAATAGAAATGACCCAAATTATTATTACCTCCATGACTCATTTTCAGAAATTGTTCTTTCAATTCCTGCTTCTCTTGATCCAAGAGTCCAAATATTTTCTCCAAAGAAGATAGCAAGAATTTGAAAAGAAATAAGAAATGAGAATCAATTCAAAGGACTCTGATGTTTTGATAATATTTTTATTCGTGGAATGAAAGTGTCTTAGGTAATTCAGATTCCTTATTGAATAAGTTAATAAAGCTAAATAGCATATTTTTTAAAATATCTAAATTCCATACTTTTATTCTTACATATTGGATAAATTCCTTTACTTCCATCTTGTATATGTGATGGGATATTCCATATCAATCACATTTTAAAGATCTCTTCTTCAATAAATTAATAAGAAAAATAGGGTCCTATACAATGCCTTCATGCAATATTTATTGCTCAAGCCAATTTTAATAGGACTGTAAAGCATAGTTCTTATTTATTCAGTCTCCCAGACATTCATATAAAACCTCATTTCTCCCCCTTCAGGGCACTGCTTAGGATAGAGCCCTGTGTACTATTGCAATCATATCATATCTCACCTACTGAAAACACAATTTTCATTGTCCCTAAGATGTTATCCTTAACAGTCTTCTCTCTCAAAAGGACTATTCTTCAAAATAAAAATATCTGTGATTTAGTGCCATCTGTTGGGACATACTTAATCTGAGAGTTTTGCAACATAAAATCTATCAATAATCCCCAAACACTTGGAATCCTGATCTCAGAATATAGAAGGTTCTTGGGATGAGATACAAAACCAAATACCTCACAATAAAATAAAAATATAATATCTTACCACAAATAGAACTCAGAGACTGATACAAAGGAAAGAAAATGGCTGTAGTAATGATGATATATTTGTTTAGATGCAGGGAAGAATTGGGCCAATAAATTTTCTTAAAGCACAGACTTACATCGGGCTCTTGAGCAATGTGCAAGAGAGTAAGGAGAGAAGATTTGAAAAATTTAAAAACATATCAGTTACTGAACCAAATATGATAATCAACTAGATATTAATGTTTGGTAGGCAGCCCGCTGTAGCACTGTGGCATCTGATCCCATCAAATATTGGAAGCTAAGCAGGGTTGGGCCTGGTTAGTACTTGGATGGGAGACCACTTGGGAACACCACGTGCTGTAGGCTTGGGAGAAGGACCTGGCAACCCAGTCCCAAAAAACAATCTGCCATTGAAAACCCTGTGAATAGCAGAGAAGCACTGACAACAGTGTTTTGACTGTTGTCACTAGGGTCTCTATGAGTTGGATGCTAACTAGATAGTACCTAACAACAACAACAAGGCCAAACAGGACTGAAACTCAACTAAACATAAACAGCATGACTTTGTAATACATTTGTAGTTAGAGTGCCTTTCCTTGTAAATATCAGGTAACACCAGAGAGGAAGCAAGGTTTTATCTGGAACATCATTATCATTGCTATTATTATCTAAATTAAGAATCAATAAAGTAGAATGTCAAGGATAGTTAAGTACTACAAATGCTGTCAAGAGATTAATTTACATAATTTCTCATAGATTTCTATGAAGAATGGAAATAAATTCAAATTATGATAAGCATGTGGCGGTCTGTATTAGCAGAGAAAGATCAGGAGGGTTCAGAAGCCTGTGAGTTTCTGTCAGGAGAAAGAAAAATAACTGATATAAGTGAGAAACAGAGGGGTAGAACAAAAATAGTTATACCACAGTCGAAAAAACTCAATGGAGAGCATGAGTGTCACTATCAGAATCTTGTCACTCATAAAAGTCATCATGGAATTTCCAGTGGTGAATTCTTACAATATTTGTGGTGACAGAAAATCATGCAGCTCGGATAAGTATAAATTATGAGTACCTAAAACAGGGAAATTATATTTATCTTCTGATAAACTAACAAAAACTGTGAATATTGAGGTAGGATTAGGAACAGGTATTGTTAGTGGTAAGTGGTTACAAATTATGGAAAAAGACATAAAAAATTAGAAGCGCTGTCATACCTCCCAGGTTTCTTGGCAATGTCTTGATGTACACTTCATTTGTAATGGCACCCATTTTCTCTCTCAAAATTGTCTTGGTATAGGTTATAAATCAGAGTCAGAGTGCATATGCGTAACATCGACTAGACATAAAAAAAGAATAATGATTACCAGAGAAACACTCAGTTTTTTTACCAGAGAAACACCCAGTATTTTTAAACCCCCTTTTTAAAAGAGTTGGATACTGCTTGTTATGAGTAATCCTCTAAGGTCAGTCTAATGTCTTTTTCATCCTATTATATCTCCCTGTACATTATAATGTGATTTAATATTTTGAGTAGTGAAATGTGTTTTGGTGTTTTTGCAAAAAAATTAAAGTTATCAATCTTTATTTAAATAATAATGAATATTTCGGAAATACATTTTCACATTAACGATATACCTCAGGTAAAATATTTCAAATGTAATTTATAGTACATTTACAAATTACTTAGATAAAATATTCCAGTATTATTTTCCACTGGTTGTCTGTAGACATAAATGTTCTATGCATATAGGAAAGAGCACATTTGTAGACATGTGGCAAGAGGCCAGGTAAAAGATGGGAGGAAATCAGAAGTTATTTAACTTACACCTTTCACCTGAAGGTACCTGGAGATTTCCTACAATAATCTCTCTGTCAGTCTTTTCATCTTGGCCAACAATGAATTTCACTCAGCCTACAATCTCCTGGGAGGAGAAGAAAGGGGGCTTTGAGAATGATCAACTGTGTAGTATCTCTATATGGAGCATGTGGACAGAAGTGTGTATGATATATGCTGAATGTCTGTTTAAAAGATGAGTGTATAAGCAAATAGATAAGAAGTAATGTATGCTAAGGAGTGACTGAACCAGGATCCACAGAGGAAAAACTGGCACATACTGTTGAATCCATTAAAGAACAATAAACAACAACAAAAAAGGAGGGAGATAAATGGAAAAGAAATACACACACACACACACACACACACACACACACACACACACACATATATGAATGTGTGCATTTTTCTCCTACCACTTCCTCATGGAGAATGTGATTTTTTTTTTTTTTTTTTTTTTTGGTACTTGGACGTTGAAACTCAGGGTCTCACACATTGCAAGGACTCTGCCACAAACATTGCTAAACAAAAAAATATATAATTGAGCATTCATTTATTGTGAAACAGTTTTAAAGATTAAAAACCACATTAAGATTTACACCTTTTATAATGTATTTTTCATAAACACATATTGTTTGTAGAATAACTTCTATATCTTCATCAAGCATATGGAAAACTAAAGGGAAGTTAACATAAACAATATTTTTAGAGATTAAATATAGTACATAAGTAGGTAGATGCACAGATACAGTCAAAGTAAGTAGGTATAATAGTTGTGTTTCAAATAAAGCATATTTGTAAGGAAAATTTTCTAAGGGTAATGCAGGGAAACATGGTCATGTAAACATTATTTCAAGAAACCATAGTTAACTTTTTAATGTTTCTTTTCCTTTTCCTCCTGTGACGTTTCCCCAGACCTCATATGAGCATCAAGTGACTGTGAGGAGTCTTTCTTGGCAAAGGAAAAGCAAGTCAGAATGTAAGTTCTCCAGAATCCTCTAAGGAAATAAGTCCAGTTTCTTATTCATGCAAATAGAATTATCTCCTAGAGAGTAAAAGGCATGAAGGAGGACAAGATCTTGCATGTAATATTTCCTGAAATCTGTTTGCATATACTTTGAGTTTTCAGTTTTCCCAGAAGTAGCTATTATCCATTTCCTTTAAATTCAAATATAGTACTCAAAACTATAAGATGTTCTGTGCTTTTTTATTGAAAATCCAAGTTGCTAGCTGTCATAACTGTTATATTTCTGGCTACGTGATTTGAGGATACCAAATACTTTTAAAAGTACATGTAATAATCATTTTCTTTAACTTAGCAGATTCTTAAATATTACCCAAAAAGAAGAAAGGCTTTATTCCTGTTTAATACACTTCATACAACCATGAAGTATGATAACTCATCAATTTTCTTTGACATCTTTTAAAGAAATGTTTCCTATATATCAAATATCCAGAGGGGTAGGATTTTGGCTTGACTATTCCAAATATTCCAAAATAACCAAAATATATTATGTTTTGTTGCTTTGAATGTGAATTCATTTCATTCATTTTTGTGAGGTTTGATTTAAGGCACACTGATGAAAATATTTCTACTGAAATATGGAGAAAAACTATTGAGAAAAAATCAGAAATAAAATTGTTTATAAAAATACTTTTTATAATTTTGATAATCTGGAATGCCTAAAAATACTGACTTTTAATTGACCACTGAAAGGGAACCAAACTTATTTGGTAAAAATTGGCTTGATTGAAGTTGTTGAAGAGATTGAAGACTAAAATTTTAATTGAATGTAAATGGTGCATTCAGTATGCAAGGCACCATCATTTGAGCAATCTTGAAAGATATAAAAAAAAGACTCTATTCAGGAAATAGAACATTAAAAAGCTGTCTATATCCTAGTTATGTCAGTAAACCAGTATTGTGTGTGTGTTAGTCGACCACATCAGAAGATGAGATGTATTATAATCAGGATGTTTATCATATATAATTACTGAACAGGAGCTATATTATATGGCACTGACAAGCATGGATCTGTAGTTCCAGATTTATGTTCTTTCAGGTTCCTAAGCAGAGCTTGTTAGGTAGTAAACCTACTGAAACAGATGGACTGCCCTCCAGTGTACAATAGAAAAATGTAGGATTTTACAAAGGAGAAAGTTTCCTCTAGCAAAACCACAGAAATACAGGCAGCTAGAAAGACAAATTCTACAACTGACCAGAACTACTGGCCACATTTAAAATCCATTTGATATATATCAATCCTGACAAGCTGGACACTTGTGAAATGGGAGTGGGAAGGGGAGGAGGGAGAGAATATGAATATGAGCATTTTCTTCTTGTTTAAAGACTGGTACAAACTCGGCTGCATTGAATGATGATTGAAAACATAAGCATAATGCTGCTTCTCAGCAGATGTTGGAATTTCTACCTGTTTAACCCTTCCACTTTCTTTTCTAACACATGTAGACTAAAACAGCACTATCCATAGGATTACAATGAAGAATAAATGTGATGAGCATTCAGTAAGCTCTATACAATTGTTATCTATTATTTTTGTCCGCATTTCACTAACAAGGAAAAATCTCAGAGAGTTTAAGATTCTTGCCCAACATTACGCTCTTAGTGAGTAACAGAGTAAAGGGCAGGAAACAAGTGCCTCAGTTATCTGGTTCTACATAACACATCAAAAACCATGAATAATTTATTATTTTTCATGATGCTTTTGGTTAATCAGGTGGGTCTGCTGGTCTCACTTGATCTCACCTGGCAACTGCATTTCCTTGGTAGATCAACTGGGTGCGAGGCTCAGCTGGGACAGCTGAAATGGGAGGGATTTTCTTCTCAGTATTTTTGTCCAGGGCTGCCTTGCAGCATCTTTTTCTTAATCCTATGAAGTAAGCAATCAGTGTGCAAAGTCCTTATCATGCTTCTGCTTACCTCATCTTTGCCAGTGATACATTGACCAATCAAGTCAAGTGGTTAAGTCCATAGTCAGTATGACAGGTCTCTCTACTCAGGAGTGTAGACACAAAAGTGTTGTCAACGAGTTAGGATTTAGCGCAGTTGGTAGAGCACCACTCAGCAGTCTGTGAGGTCCCGAGTTTGATTCCCAGAACCACAAAAAATGGAAAAAGGACATGGCAATCCACTCCCAAGACAATCTCGAAACAATCAGCCATTGAAAACCCTATGAGGGTGGCTATGAGTCAGACACTATTCTACGGCACCTAACAAGGGTTGTCATTATTGTAAGACATCAAAGAAATGACTATCACTTCTGTGCCTCTGAAAATACTTTTTTAAAAACTTTGATAAAATTAACTTTTGCTAAGGACGTTTGCAAAATATAGATTGATCACATATATATGATATTGTTATGATGAATAACTTCGATGTCTTTGTGTGTGCATTTATGTGTGTGTGCTCACATAAATATACCAGAGACCATAATGCTGAAACTTCTTGAAACTTACTGCAACAACCATCTACAACTAAATTAAGCAAAATCTGGATAAAGAATGGTAAACAAGTTTGTGGTAGACCAAATAATAGGAGCAATAAAGCTGTGAAAAGTAGCATTTATTCAGAAAATAGGTAGAAGGGAATTGAAACTTGCGAAATGCCACCAATTTTCTAATGTGTTGCCTACTAATGGCTGTGGTGGCATGACTGCATAAGGCAATGCATGTTAGCTATCAAATTGAATGTTTCACCCAATATGAAATAATGTGTATATTTTTAGAGAAATATGTTTAGTCATGCATCTCTGTCTTGCACTGATTTAATTTCATATAATACACCTTCATTTAGACCACATGATTTTCTTAAACTATTAGGTTCCTCGTCTCTCAAATACAGATAATAAATACCCCAAGGAGAATTTTTTTAATATTTGGAATTGGAGAGGATATACAAGATTCTCTCATAATTCTTGCTGCTTAGTAGGCACTCAATAA
Organism: Pedetes capensis; assembly: GCA_007922755.1. Taxonomy (NCBI): domain Eukaryota; kingdom Metazoa; phylum Chordata; class Mammalia; order Rodentia; family Pedetidae; genus Pedetes; species Pedetes capensis. Next base: position 21,318 of record VMDO01018358.1, read on the forward strand.
TCTCAGTTAATTTTATTTTATTGTTTTTTGAATTCCTTTAGGAGAAAAAGCAGCAAAATCTGCCTCTGTTCCTCTTCTTCTTCTTCCTCTCACCCCTCCTGCATTCTTTACTACCTTTTCTCTTCCTCTTCTAACTTCTTTTTAGAAATTTCTAGTGCCTAACAAAGTGCAGTTCCAGTAGACATTCAATAAATAACATGTCCATTGAATAAACATCCATACAGTGTTTGTGGTATTTGAATTACTTAAAGATCTTATTCAAATAACTTCAAAAGTGATAATTATGTGAGTAGCATGTTCACATCATATTGACACAACACATAATTTTCATGTTTATTTGCTCTAAACCACATAATTTATTTCTCTGAATATTTTCAGATGCTACAACATGGTTGAATTGTTGTTAGATGCCGTTAAGTCCGTATTGGACTCATAGTGACCCTACATACAGCAGTCAAAACACTATTGTCATGCTTTTCTGATATTCATAGGGTTTTCAGTGGCTGATTGTTTTTTGTTTTTTGGGGGGAGTGGGCTGCCGGGTGGGCTTCTCCCAAGCCTACAGTATCTGGTATTCCCATGTGGTCTCCAATCTAAGTACTTACTAGGCCCGATCCTGCTTGGCTTCTGAGATCTGACGGGATCAGATGCCACAGAACTAAGGCTGCAGGCTAGATGAACTAGACACATGCTAAGTGAATGAAGCCATTCACAGAATACCACAGGTTTTCTTTATAAGAAATTTACAAAATAGGCAAATCCATGGAGACAGAAAATATATTACTTTTAATTGTACATTGTTAAAGCATAGAAATACAATTTAAGTTTTTATATTTATATAGTGCAACTTTGCTGAAGTTCTTGATTACTCATAGTATTATGGTGGATTTCTGTAGATTTTGTCTGCACAAGATCATGTCATCCAAAACAGGAGTCCTCAGCTCCCATCCATGGCCTTTTGGGAACTGGATCCTAGAGCTGGAGGTGAGTGGCTATAAAGCAAGTGTGTGTGTGTGTGTGTGTGTGTGTGTGTGTGTGTGTGTGTGTGTGTGTATTTATAGTTACTTTCCATCACTCACACTATTGAGCTCAGTGGAAAATTTGTCTTCTACAAAACCAATCCCTGTGACAAAAAAGTTGGGGACCACTGATCTGTAGCTTTCCTTATTTCAAGTATATTTTTCTTACCTAATTTCTCTCACGACAACTTCCAGTGTTGAGCAGAATTAGTAAATTAGACATCCTTGCCTTGTTGTTGATTTGGCACTTAATCCTACACCATTTCATCATACTTATGGTGTTAGTGTAGGATCGATCTATCTATCTATCTATCCATCTATCTATCTATCTATCGTCTATCTATTGCAATACTGGGGGAATGAGCCCAGCATGCTCCACCTCTGACCTGCACTCCAAGATCTTATTTTTATTTTTTATTCTGAGACAGGATCTTGCTAAGTTTTACAAGCTGCCTTGAGCCATGAACTTGCAATCTGCTTTCCTCAGCCTCCAGGTGACTGAGAGGACTAACATGCACCTTGCACCTGACAGCTATGAGTTTTAAATACATCTCCTTTATCAAGCTGAAGAAGTCCTCATCTTGTCTTAATTTGTTGAGTATCATTTTAATCATAACAGTGTCTTGGAATTCAATATAATGCATTATATTGATTGTCTTTCAGCTGTTAAGCCAATTTTATATTCCTGGAATAAAACTTACATGGTCATCAAGTAAAATTCTTTATTATGTTCCTATATTCAATTTGCTAGAAAGTTATGGTGAATTTTTATATATATGCTTGAAAGAATATTAGGCTATAGTATTTTGCTTTTGATGTCTTTCTCTTGTTTTTGTAACACCATCCTCAAAACTATGTTTTGCTCACATTTTTAGGAAGAATTTGTGAGGTATTCGTATTAATTTTAATTTAAGCATTTTCTAGAATTTACCATTGAATCTTCTTTGTAGTCATTCTTAGTGATCTTGTCTTATTATAGATCTGGTCTATATATGTCTTTGTACAGTCCCTGGTTTATACCACATAATGTAGACACCCCAGGCAGATAGATTGTGAAACAGTTGCTACTGATTATTTTTGACACATACCCTGGAGATAGAGCTCTCTTTATTAATGAGGCCTAAGGTCAAGTAAGCCTGTAGCCATACCACTGTGGTGTCAGATCCTGTCAGAGCTCAGAAGCTAAGCAGGGTCAGGCCTGGTTAGTACTTGGATGGGAGACTACCTGAGGATGCCAGGTGTTATAGGCTTGGGTAAAGACCCCGGAACCCCTCAAAAAAATAATCAGCCATTGAAAACACTATGAATAGCAGAGAAGCACTGACAATAATGTTTTGTCTGATGTACATAGGGTAGCTATGAGTTGGATACTGACTTGAGGGCACCTAACAACAAAAAACATCAACAAGGTCAAGTAATAATAAGCACTGTGAATGCACTTTCCAGAGATATACAATATAGCCCCCAATAGTGATTATTAATCTCTCCCTCGCTTTCTCCCTCTGTCTCTCTATTTCTCTCCCTCTCACTCTCTCTTTCTCTCTGTGTGTGTGTGTGTGTGTGTTTGTTTGCTTAAAGACATTCAAAATCATCATCTCTCATCAATCACATATATGTATACATACAATCCTTTATTTAAATATTATCTCTCTCATTTCAATGGGGTTGTGAAGAATGACATTACACATTTTTTTTGTCTATCATTTTGACCCAGGTCATGTACTTGTTTTGTATACTCGATTTATAATATTCATAAATATATAAATTAACATGTTGCTAACATTTAATAAATATATATTTAAATGTTTTATTTTAAATAAGTGTTTTGAAAGACATTTTTCTTTGTTCATGACTTTTTTGTCAAGAAAAAACTCATGTTTAATATTTTCTAGTTCAATTGAGTAGTTTAAGCACTGAATAGATAATTAATAGACAAATCTTACAGACAGATTCTTGATATGGAAGCAGCTTGCTATATTACCTGAGAATGACCAGAGATAATATGTCATTAATAAGAATACCAGTAAGCACTGCACTGTTCTTTTGAAGTCAGTAAGAAAATTTTTCCCCATCCTTGGGTAGAATCAACCCAGGGACTTAAACATGCTAGGCAAGGGCTCTACCACTGAGCCACACCCTCAACATTTTTTTGATTTCTTATTTTGAGACAGGGTCTCATCAGGCTGTGTAGGCTGCCTCTGGAATCAAATTGTCAATCCTACTGCTTCAGGCTCCCAAGTGCTGGGATTACAGGCATGAATCATAACACTTGGCTAATGAGTGTTTAATATTTACTATACAAATTCCATTCCTCTTGTGTATTAGGTATGTTTAAAATAAAAGATATTTGTGTTCATTCATAAAGACAATTACAGTATCTGATTAAACATGAACATCTAGTCAAATAGTTCTAAGTAGAAATATTGAGATATTTCTACTAAAAAGATAGAAAGATGCATATGCATCTTGTATGATATACAAGCTTTTTATTTGATTAAAACTGAAAATTTCCTCACAATCTTCCAATGATTTTCAGTTATAATTATACAATATTACCAGTGATTTTATGCTTCTCTTTTTTAAATTCTTTTCTCTTCTGAGGACTGCATTGCATTTGTAAGAGTTTTTGAATGAAATGATTCTTAAGATTGAAGTTAATTCTATCATTTTGACTTGCTTCCGTAAAATGTAGGAAAAGACCTTTGGCTTCCGGAGGTGCTAAAGCAGTTTGGAATCAGGGAATTCTGAACTGTACACAAATAAATGCTTTCTAATTTAACCTTAAGCAGAATGTGTATGGATATGAAGCAGACTTCAGGTTGGGAATCATTTCTATTAAAGGCATAGATAACTAGTAACACTACATGGGTATAAGTAAAATGTGACTCTATGTGTTAATAAAGTATTTTTCTTTGTAAACTTTCTCCTTGAATCACCTAAGAACTTTCTTTGAGAATGCTGCTGATGATTCATGTCTATTATTTGTGCTGTCTAGGCTATGAGAGAGTTATTGTTTCCCTACATCTTTAACCTTCTCTTCAACAAACTTCATCTTTTCATTACTACAGATCTTTTCTTGCTCACCTTAAGATACATCCTCCCTACCACTGGTCTTTCATAGGTTGATGTGGTCAATCAAATTTATACAAGGCAGGTAGCTTGCCTGAGAATGCCAATTACTAAAGGGGGCTGAATAAGACAGAAGAGTCAGTTGTGAGTTTCCGTCCTTAAAGAGATAGGAGCACAGAACAGTACCCATTACAAACTACAAAGATACTTGCTATGTAGTTGAATTTAGCAAGATTTACATTTCCTTTTTTTCAATTAAAAATGACCATTTGAAATTCACACCTATGGAACGTATCCTACAGATGAACACCCCACATGCTGCATTACTGAAAAAATCTCCCTATCCTGTAGAAGTCTTGATGATGAACCTCTAGTAGTTATTAAAATAACGAACTAGAGGTCCAAACTTATTAAAATTTATATTCAAATAGTTATTCAGCAATCTACAGGAGTTGTGGTTGCTAGATATGCTCAAGTGGGTATCCAACTCACAGCAACCCTATGTACAACAGTTGAAAACTACTATTAGTACTTCTCTGCTATTCATAGGGTTTTCAATGAAGGATTGATTTTGGGGAGTGGGTTGCCTGGTCCCTGTCCCAAGATTATAGGACCTGGTGTTCCCAGGTGGTCTCCCATCCAAGTACTAACCAGGCCCAACCCTGCTTAGCTTCCAGATCAGATGCCACAGTGGTATGGCTGTAGGTACCTACAGGAGTAGCAGAATCAAATCCAAACATGTAATAACCCAGAGAACATTGACTTCATTAAAAATATTAATTTCCTCACAAACAATAGCTACTTCCTCATCAGTAAGAACAGTACAATAATCAAAAGGAGAAAATATCTTCTCAGTTTACAGAAAAAAAAAAATCTGGCATAACCGTGGTGTACTTTAAGAATAAAGATAGTCAGTGAACCACAGGTTGTAAAGTGACATCCTGACTGTAGTATGGGTAAAATAGCAAGAGGGCAAACAAATTTGCTAAACAGAACCATTAAGCAACTCAGTAAATATTTTCACTTTCTTTCAGATAGATATGGCAGTTGAAACTGTGAAATAAATTGACCCCAATGTGCAGTTGAGTATGAAACCCTTGGGATGATGCTGGTCATGGGGGTGGAGACATTTATGCCTGGAAACAACAAGCTTAGAGTATACTTCTCTAAGAATGAAGAACTCAGTATAATTTTACAAAAAGAAAGAAATGAGATAGAAAATTGTATCTATCCATCATTCTCATATTTATTTATTTATATTTCTAAAATACTTCGTTGTTAGAGATTTCTCCAAAAGAATTTTTCAAATACAAAAGTAGTATCAAATACTACTCTTTGAATCTCCATCTGATGGCTTCTCTGACTGTAGCAACTCTCAGGACATTTAACTTGTAAGACAGAAAAGCCTCTTTGATTGACTTGCCTTGATATACCAAGATTTACAGAAGTAGAATACTTCTGTAGAATACATAATCATCTTTCCTTCCCTTCCCAGCACATTCATTTTCTAACCACTTTTATTTCTAATCTTGGAAAAATACAGTGCAAATATTGTAATATTTATGTCATGGGAAACTTTTCTGACCTATGTCTAATTTCAAGAAATCTTCAGCTCTCATGTATTTACTTGCTCATTTTATGCTCTTTTTCTCTGTGGAATTCAAGCTACATGATTGTCACAATGTATTTGTTTTGTTCACTCACCTATATTTGACACAATAGTGAGCCCCATAATTTTCTATGTAATTATCACTTTTCTGACAATAACATTGTTTATATATTACACTGAAACAATAAGATGCAAAAAAAAAAACTCTCCAAGATGGTTAAATATTCAATCTGTAAGAATATATACAAATTAAGAGATTTTTACTTAGAGTCTTTCTCTGATTGTCAAAAACCTATGTTTTGCATGCTATGATTATGTTTGTCTCTGAGTGATGCAATTTTTCTTTCTTTACAAAGTCATATCCCATTAATGTGAAGAGGAAATTTAATTATCAAATATATGGTTAGATTACTACTGCCTTTGGTGGCTATAGTTATCTTATAACACTCAGATCTTAAAATATGATTGATATTTTAACAAAAAGAAATAGAGGAGCCTCCCAAATCAGTAGTTTCCTCCATCTAGATGCCATGAATCTTACTATCACAGGAGACCCTTTCAAAAGCAAATTTAGATGCATTTAATAATTACTCCAAGATAAATGACATACAGGATACTGCTAGAAAACTGAGATTTTAGTTCACCACTACCAAAAGAGATGCCATGAAGCCAGTCAATTTATGGTCAACTATCCAAAAGGGCTGAACTTATCCTGAGGAAAAAGTCTGACAATAGACAGCTTTTACACAACACACCACACACACACACACACACACACACACACACACACACACACACACTCAAACACACAAAATCAAGAATACTGAAAAGGCTGAAGGATCTCTATCTGGGAAGCCAAATTCATAAAGATTTATTCAATGAAAATTTTAATTGAAAAACATTGGCAACCTAACAGAAAACTGGAGGAAATGAATACAAATTGCAACCTACCCCAGACCAAACAGTCATAATGATAATGATAACTGGCCAGTATGCGTTTGGCCACAGTTGGATTTTCTAGATATTTGGGTTCTGTATCTGGATTTACTCATATAATCCAGAAGAAGAGTTGGTTTGAATTATGCTTCATAAAGTAGCTTTGCTTTTATTTATGAAATAATTGTGGTTTCTATCTGGCCACTATTTATACATAACATATTTTTATATTGCTCCCAAATCTAACAATGGTTTTAAATACAGTAATCTACCTCATATCACTATAGTTCTTCTCATGAAATATTTATGAGTGCTTTTGCAGAATGGAAAGTATATATAAATTCTTATTTAATAGTAACTGGAATTATGTGAATAACTTTAAGGCAAGAATATGGGAAAGGTACTCATGAGGATTGAGAAATCAATCTACTTCCTGGGAATGCTCTATGGAAAATATTAAGTAGTCCCTGAGTCTAATGTGGATTATCCAGATTTAAAGATACTAAGACTGACAAGAAGTTCTGGTCATGCCTGTTGAGACATCAAGGAGTGCACACAACAACAGATTGATTGTTGTTTGTAAGCAGGTGTTTTTAAGTGAATAGACTTAAAAATATATTTAAGTGTTTGCATATGTTTTCATGAAAAATATTTTAAAAATTATATTGCATTTCCTCTTGCTTTATACTTAACTTCTGGTGTGAGAGTGCCTATATTCAATATTTAACATACTTTTTAAGTACTTTTATGCAGTGCATATTTATTTATTTATTTATTTATTGTAGTACTGGGGGTTGAACCCAGGTCCTCGCACTTGCATGCTTTGCAAGTGCTGTACCACTGAGATGCAACCCCACTCCATTATTTTTAATTTTTGAGACAGGGTCTTGCTAAATTACACAGACTGCCTCTGGTCTCGAACTTGCAATCCTCCTGCCTCTACCTCCTGAGCCACTGGGATTATAGGCATGTGCCACCCCGCCTGGGTTCAGTTCTTAATTTATTAACACAATATCTATATTGAAGTAATATTTTAAAGATTATTTTAGGAAAGAGTAGATATTAAGAGCAAAGTAATGAAAAATAATACATCAAAGTTATTACCTATGGTTGTTAGTGGGGTGGGTAATTAGGGATCATTTTGTTCTTACTACTAGACTCTGTATATAATATCTCAATGATATATTCACAATTTAAATATACTGTTGTTGTTAGGTGCCTACAGGTTGAGTCTGACTCATTGTAACCCTATGTACAGCAAATCTAAACACTTCCGGAGGCTTCTGTGCCATGCACATGATCTTATTTATGTCTATGTCTTATTTATGTTTTTGTCTAAACCCATTGTTGTAGACATTGTGTCAATCCATCTGGTGGAGGGTTTTTTTTTCTTTTTCGTTGACTTGGCACTCTCCCAAACATGACGTCCTTCTCCAGGGATTGATCTCTCCTGACTACATGTCCGAAATATGCAAGACGCAGTCTGGCCATTCTTGCTTCCAAGGTGCACTCTGGTTGCACTTCTTCTAGGACAGATCTGTTTGTTCTTTTGGCAGTCAATGGTATATTCAATAGAGGTCTCCAGCACCATAATTCAAAAGCATCAATTCCTTTCCTGTCTTGCTTGTTCAATGTACAGCTTTCACAACCATGTGATGTGACTGAAAATACCATGGCATGAGTCAGATGCACCTTCATCTTTAATGTGACATCTTTACTATTCAATACTCTAAAGAGACCTTTTGCCAGAGCACGTCCTACAGCAAGGCGTCTTTTGATTTCTTGACTGCTGCTTCCACAGTTGTCAATTATAAAGCCAAGTGAAGCAAAATTGTGGACAACCTCAGTCTCTACCCCATTTATTGTAAAGTTGCATACTGACCCATTTGTAATGATTTTTGTTTTGTTGATGTTTAGTCGCAACCCATATTGAAGACTATGACCTTTGATCTTCATCAGTAAATATTTTAAATCCTCTTCACTTTCAGGAAGCAGAGTTGTGTCATCTGCATCATGCAGGTTATTAATGAGTCTCCCTCCAATCCTGATGCTGCATTCTTCCTCATAAAGTCTAGCTTCTGGGACTATTTGTTCAGCATATAAATTGAAGAGATATGGTGAAAGGATACAGCCCTCACACACACCTTTCTCAACTTTAAACCAGGGAGTGTTTCCTTGTTTTATTTGAACAACTGCCTCCTGGTTGACATATAGATTCCTCATGAGTACATTTAGGGGCTCAGTTACCCCCATTTTCCAAAGTGTTATCCATAATTTGTTATGATCCATACAGTCAGATGCCTTTGTATAGTCAATAAAACATAGATAGACATCTTTCTGATATTCTCTGCTTTCAGCTAGTATCCACCTGACATCAGCAATGATGTCCCTATTTCCCTGCCCTCTTCTGAATTCAGCTTGATTTTCTGGTAATTCCCTATATTAGGTAATCAGAAAAAAATAATGAAAATGCAAAAGAAAAGAAATCTAATTTAGTTGAAGAACAATGGTTTGGATATATTTTTAAACATCTTTTAGTGTATTCTTATTTTTACATTCCAAAATAAGAAAAACTCAAAATTTGCTTATTTCTTACTGTTGTTTTTGTTGTTGGGTGCTGTCTGGTTTGATCTGACACATAATGACCCTCACAGAGTTTTCAATGGCTGATTCCTTTGGAGTGGATGGCCACATCCTTCTTCTGTTTTTGCAATTCTGGGGATAGAATCCAAGGCCTCAGAATGTATCACTACACTATACCAGTGAAGCTAAATCTTGGCCCCCTTTTTTTTTTTGCAATAAATGATACAAAATATTAACTTTTAATACTGAAATTATATTTTTAAAATAGGTTTTAGCCAAGCAATAATTCTCATATTCATATTTGTGATTATATTGTAATGAGCCAGTAGGAAAATAGATATTATCATAGAAATATATTTTAGCTCTCAGAAAAGTCATATTTAAAATGACTATGGAAGGCTAGCATGGACAGGGTGGGGCACATTTTTCATACTAACACTTAGGAGGAAGAGGCAAGTAGGTCACAAGTTCAAGGCCAATCTGGGCTGTATAGCAAGTTTCAGGTCAACCTAGGCTACAAAGTGAGATTTTGTGCTGAAAAAAAAAATAAATAAAGCCTATGAAAATTGGAAAAATAAAACAAATCTTCTAAATAATTTAAAATTAGAAAATATCAAAATGAATCATTGAATATTGTTCACTTGGAAGTCATTAATTTTATTAGTTAACATATGATTATTCATTATACATAATTAGAAATATTAATTTATAATTTATGAGATGAGAAAAGTGCAAAATAGTTGAAATTCAAATGGAGGCATTTCAACTTTATTGTCACACTACCAGCTTTTTGGACTGTCCTCTAAAATTACATGTATTAAAAATGGATAATTTTTTCTTTAATATGGAAGGAGAAATAAAGAAGACCTGTCACAAAATTTTATTGGCCAAAAAACATTAATAAGCATTTATAGTCATACTAATATATTACAGTATATATATTTACTCACATATGTACTTTAGGTTTATATGTACTTTAGGTTTACATATATTACATAAATAATATATAATATATTATAAAAATGTATATATATATAATATATATCTATATATCTATATCTATCTATCTATCTATCTATATATATATATATATCTACAGAGATAGTATGCCAACTTTCTAAGGAATTCAACATAGTGAATTAATTTTCTAATATTTTGATATATTTTGACATGGGTTTTAATCAATGATCCTTTAAATTTTTAGATGAACCCTCACCCAGTAGGTATGGAGTCTTTGATGATTCATTTGATGTGTTTGAGCAAGAACGTCTGACATTCTGTTATCCAGAAAAGGACCAAACAATACTCAGCATATACTATAGACTATAAAGGGAATCTATTAGTCACTTTTTTACTGTGATAAATACCTGAGACAAATAATTTCAAGAAGGAAAAAATTATTTTATCTCATGGTTTCAGAGTTTTCTGCCCACGGTTGGCTGGCTCCATTACTTTAAGACCCATGCCCACAGAGAAACATTATGGAGAAAGGCCATGGCAGAGAAAAGTTGTTCACCTTATGATGTTGCTGTTGTTGTTAGGTGCCATGGAGTCTGTATCTGACTCATAGTGAACCTGCATACAACAGGTGAAACAGTATTGTCAGTGCTTCTCTGCTGCTCATAGGGTTTTCAGTGCTGGATTGATTTTGGGGAGTGGGTTGCTGGGTCCATCTCCCAAGCCTACAGCACCTGGTGTTCCTAGGCGGTCTCTCATTCAAGTACTAACCAGGCCTGACCCTACTTAGCTTCTGAGCTCTGACAGGATAGGATACCACAGGGCTATGGCTTCAGGCTCACCTTTTGATGTTGTTGTTGTTGTTGTTAGGTGCCACGGAGTCAGGTCCGACTCCTAGCGACCCTCATAAGGCTTTCAATGGCAGGTTGTTTCGGGATTGCCTTGGGAGTAGGTTGCCACATCCTTCTCCCATTACCTTATGATAGCCAGAAAGAAATGAGGAATGACAAGAAGGAATTAGGGATAAGATATACCCTTCAAAATCATGCCCGTGGGACCTACTTCCTGTAACAGGCCCTATAGTTCCACTACCTCCCAAAAGTCAATTCAAATATTAAATCCATCAATGTATTAAACCAATGATTAGGTCAAATCCCTCGTGATCTAATAATCTCTAGAAATTCCCTAATGAACACATCCAGAAGTGTGATTTACTAATTTCCTTGGCATCTCTCAAATCCAGTGAAATTGTCTATCAAGATTGAGCATCACAAGTAGTAAAACATAAATGCCTTAGAATTATAATGATAATTGTTCAGGTAAATTTAGATGTCAAAATTTAGATGGATCTTTAAATTTATTTTACTTAAATGCTAGGTATTTGTAATATTTTGGCATTGGTTAGTATACATGGAAATCGGTAGCAAAACAATTAGAAAATAACAAATCCAATGCAGAATCAAGGAGAAAAGAATTGAAATAGAAAAGATATTTCATTCAATGATTCATTTACTTATATAGTTAATAGTTAAGTAATTATGAAGCATTCCAATCCTCTCTGTGGTTTGATTTTATGAAAGCTGCATGTTAATAGTCACATAAGTTTTTCATTGCCGTGTTATATATATATATATTTTAAAGAGCTTAAATTACAGTTGGATTCTATTTTCATTGTTTTTATCATGAAGCTTTTAGAATTGTGTTAATGTGAGCAAAATATTCACAAATTCTGAGAAAAATTTAGTTTCTCAGGTTTTTTAATCCCAATAACTGCAATTATAGAAGAATGTGATTGTGTTTTATGTGAGGATTATAGTGATATATTCAATACAGCATAATTAGAAGTTTAATCAGGTCAGTGAGGTGTGAACTATTACACAGTAAGTACAGTTCCTGAGGCAATAGAAATTTGTGGAAATTCATACTTACTACTTTATTAATAGTGTTTAGGTTTGCACTTTACTAACATATACAATAGTCAATGGATTTTAAAAGTGTGTGTAACTTGTTAACCCCATATACCGTGCTAAAGAGTATAATAAGCCTTTACGCTAGATATAATTTTACTTTCAGGTCTTTCATCCACTGAGCTGTACATAAAAGAACATTTGCAGGAGAGTGTATCCACTTTTTTATTGTGGAGTGTATTTATGTATAAGCACGTAAAAATTAGTAATTAGTAATAGGTTTCAGTTCGTTAAATGTGAATGAACAAGATCTCCATTCTCCTTTCTATTGGGGTATAATACCTATCTTGACTTCCACTAGGAGTGAGATATTCACTTAACACCAAGGGAAAATGAACATGACTTTCTTTTTCTTCATGGATATGCAAAGTATGTTTTATGGTAATTCATATTAATGAGTAAAGAAAACATAAGATTACTTTTCTTTATCAGACCCAAACTGTAGTAAATCATTGTATAAATGTGCACTTTTGTTGTTCGAGCCACAAATTGAAGTCAACAATATTTTCACCTTTACTCTTATGGATAGAAACTCAGAACATAAAATAAACATTTAAAATTGTTTTCTCTCTCAACATGCAGTAGGAGAAACAATTTTCTGAAGTTAATAACATTTCTGCAAAGGCTGTGGGGAAATCATGCAAAGCTAAACTGCATAGCGTGGAAGACTCTAAACAAAAAAATTTTGGAACTTCTATTACTTTTTTCTTTATTGTTCTATGAAATTTAAAGTATTTTTAAAGAGTAACCATTTTTAGAACTTGAATGTCTTACACATCTTGGAGAAGCAGACATTTAAGCTGTCATCCATTTTATATCAAGTGCTTTCATGAAGCAAAAGAGTTTCTCAAGAATTTTCTCTTTGACTTTTCTAGAATATATGAATTCTGTTATTTTTAATGTATGCCTTAAGATAAATGAAGAAAATATTATTTTAGTAGACTGTAATCTTTTGATGATGATATTAATTTTTCAAACTAGGATTTGATATTTAGAATTTTATGTAATGAGGCAGATATAATTCTCTTTTTTTCAAATCTGGCACTCTTTAACACTGAAAAAAAACTCCTTAGAAATCATAATGTAGAATCTCAATATCTTTTGAATATCAGAATTTATGTGTCTGAAATTTCTACCCTCTCACTCTAGTCAGAAATCATGTTGCCAAGCCTAGAATCATTTATTGATAGAACTGGACATCAAGACATTCTTTTTGAATTCATCACTTAAGGTAGATGGCACTTTTACTTAAAGGGCCAGGGATTAAATACATTAATTTTTTAGCTATATGTCCTTTAGTAGCTACTCAATTCTTCTGGCATAGTGAGAAAGTAGCCATAATTGATATGTAAACTAAAGAGCATATCTGTTTCCGAATAAATAATTATGTATAAACTCCAAAATTTGTGTCCATGTTATCTGCATTTGTCATAAAATATCCTTAATTTTTTAAGCATAAAAATATAAAATCTATTTCAACTTGTTGGCCCTACATAGAGGAAGATGATTTACCTTAGTTTTTTAGTACATAGTTTGTTAATTTCTGGCTTAAGATATATCTCTTGTTGTTTTGTTAGCCAAAATACTTTCCTGCTTTTCTGAGACCAGGTTATCCAATCTTCTTACTTTAATTTTAGATCAAAGTTCCTATTTTACCAGACATTCAACATATTGATGTATGTGGAGTCCTTGCCTTTCCTGACTTCCCAATCTACTATTATATTTCTTTTATGTCAACCAACTTCTCTTTTCATACACTTCCCTTTCAAACAACAAATATGATGCTAAGGTAATATTATAAGTGTATGTTAGATTCCAGTCATTTCTCCAGTAAATTCTTTCTTTTCCAATTCTACCTACTTGATTTGGTTATCTAAGACCTAACTTCCAGATAAAATAATAGAAACAACATTAGAAAAAGAAATGAATGAATCATCCAAGGTATTTCTTTTCTAATGGCTAACTGAAAAAAAATGCCACAATTATCGAAACATAAATCGTTTGATGATTCCCCATCAATGTAATAAACCATTGGTCATGGGACCCAGTATAAACACATAGACTCATGTTGACAAGATTTAGATTTATTTTAGCACACTGTATCAAAACTTCTTAATATAGTCTATGTGATATAGGTATTCTATTTGCAAGGTTTAGACTAAATATTGTTGACAATGCTTCATCATTCTGTGCATGTATGGAGGTCTATGAGTATGTATATGTGTTATGTGTGATTTCAATTTGTTCCAGCCAAACAACCTATCAAAGCACCATTTAATAGAGTTAAAAGATCACTTCACATTGTAGTTATATGTTTAGAATTGAAAATAAAACAGAGTATTCTTGGTTTAGTTTTCTTGTTATATCAGGTTTCTTAGGATTTTGATAAAAACCTCAAAAGACATTTTTCACATAGTTTCTAAAGCATATTCAAAAGAAATGGGCTAGATCAAACTTCAGAGAAAACTAATTGCAGTGGTCCATGGCAATATTCTGTTTCTGTGCTTTCTTCCTAGAATTTCATAAAATAATGAATATTTTTATCATATAAAATTCTGTCATAATTATGGAAATCTATCTACTTGTATAAAATACCTCTAAAGGTACATGAAAATTCATGATAGAATCTTTCTTACTAGAAATTACTTAAACATTCAGTTTTCTCAACCATTGCATGTTAAACACATTCAAATTACCACATTAAATTTTATGGTATAAAACAATGCAAATTGGTGCTAAGAAAAATATGTTAAAAATAGCTGATAATATATGAAAGTCTTACTGTCACCTAATGCATAAAAACAATTTGATCATAAGTTATGATTGGAATGTATAAGTAGAATTTGTTATAAGTGTAAGTATGTATGTTATAGAAACAAAGATAAACATTGCTTCAACCCCATCTCTTTCCACTGGGCATGGTGATGCACATCTGTGATGCATCCCAGTTACTCTGGAGGTGAGGGCAGAGGGATCAAGAGTTCAAAGTCAGAGGTAGCCTGCATAATATAGCAAGACCTTGACTCAGTTGGGATGCAACCTACTGGCAGACCACTTGCAAGTATGTAGGAGGCTCTGGGTTCAACTCCCAACTACCAAAGAAAACCAAACTTTTCTATCTGTAGGGTGTTATTTGTATAACTTCATGAGAAGATGAATAAAATGTGCATTCCAATAGACAAGCACTAAAGAGATCTGAAAAAATCATGTATGGAAATTACAATTAATTTCAGACAGTTTACTTTTTAAATACATAATTCTAAAAAGAACAATGTGAATCAAAACTTATAGGAAATTAATTTTGGAAAGATTTTTGTCAAGAATAAGTATGATATTCTTGATCATAATACAAATTTACGACTGCATACACATTCAAAATTCTTGGTCATCTTTATTTTTATATGTTTATAGAATAATAATATTCTCCAGTTTATACATGTTTTATCTACCTGAGGAGGAAAGATGAACACTCTCCCAAAATTTGGTACAAATTAGGAGACTGCCACTATCATATACACATATGTTATTGTTGTTGTTAGATGCCGTGGAGTCTGTATCTGACTCATAGCGACCCTCTGTACAACAGGGGAAACACTATTGTTAGTGCTTCTCTGCTGTTCATAGGGCTTTCAATGGCAGATTGATTTTTGGGAGGGGGTTGCCAGGTCCTTCTTCCAAGCCTACAGCATCTGGTGTTCCCAGGCGGTCTCCCATCCACGTACTAACCAGGCCTGCCCCTGCTTAGCTTCCGAGGTCTGACGGGATCGGATGCCACAAGGCTACAGCTGCAGGCCTCACACATATAAATATATGCAAAGAAGGTAAAAGAGGTGTGTTTTGTATGTACTGGGACTATTCTGGAAAGAGTAAGGTACATTCTCAAGCTGGTCTGAAAATCATTTGACAAAGTGATCTGGACATTTTTCAGCTTTTTCTTATTTATTGTGATGTCGTCGTTGTTGTTAGGTGCCGTCGAGTCGGTATCCAACTCATTGCAACCCTCAGAGGGTTTTCAGTGGCTGACTGTTTCGGGATTGCCTTGGGAGTGGATTGCCAGGCCCTTCTCCCATTTTTGGGGGTGTTGGGAATTGAACTCGGGACCTTAGAGACTGCAGCGCAGCGCTCTACCAGCTGAGTTAAATCCCAGCCCCGTGATGTCATTAGTTAACTTAAATGCAGCTTTTAGTATGCTGAAATATGTTCCTTCCATACACAATTTGTTCAGAGTTCTAATGAAAGCTGTTGAATTTTATGAAAGATATTTTGTATATATTAAAATGATGATATGCCTTTAGTTTTTCATTCTGTTAATGTAAAAATATCCTATTCACTGATTTGTATATGTTGACCCATCCTTGAATCTCTGGGATGAACCCCACTTAATCATGATTAATTAAAATCAAGTTTTTTTGTGATAATTTAGGATACATTAATCTTCTACCTATAGTCAACAATTGATTGCATATATGACAGTGGTCTCACAAGGTTATAGCATCTAGTGAGGTCGTAGCTGTCTTAGTTTATGTGTGTTCCACGATGCTCACACAATGATTAAATTGCCTATGAATGTATTTCTTAGGATCTATCCCAATGTGAAGTAGCACATTATTGTATCTAAGAAACTCCTAAAGACATCCCATATTTTATCCTTTTTACTGACATCCATTATTTTTATTTCTGTACCAAACCACTTTGGGGTTGTTTCATCCATTTCAAAATCTTGAAAGAAACTCACAAAGGAGTTTGCTATGATAATATTTTAAAATAAAATTGACAACATAGCTTGAGCAATCCATCTGATCGGGAAAAACTTGCCAATATATTTAAACAAATAAGAAATAAATATAGCAGTAAAATACCCCAATAATGGACAAAATAAGGAATTAAATGTAATGAACTAGTCTTAAATCAGAAACTCTTCTTCTGGCAAAAGATAATGCTTCAATATTTTAACTCATTAAACTCTTGGAGTTTGTAATACTTCAAATATTTTATTTAAAGAATGTGCTGAAACAGAAAACCAAACACGTTATTATCAGTTTAGTATGCTTCTATGTTATTGTTGATCTGGAGCCCAATCCAATCCTGCCTGATCTCAGAAGCTAACCAGGGTCAGCCTGGTTAGTCTTTGGATGGGAGACCGCCTGGGAATTTCAGGTGCTGCAGGCTAGGAAGAAGGAGCTGGCAATCCACTCCAGAAACAATCCACCATTAAAAACTCTACAAATAGCATAGAAGCATAGACAATAGTGCTAGGCATGGCACAGTGTCTGGTAAGTGTTCTATTTTGGTGTACATAGGGTCACTATGATATTTGTATGTTTTTATTGAAATGTAAAAAAAAAACACCCAAGACTTCTTTTTAGATAGATGAAAAATAGTCAACATACATGATAAAATTTCAGATAATAAAGGTGATAAAACCACAGATTCAAACAGAATACATCATGTAAAGTGGATTATTTTAACTTCACGTAAATGATTTTGATCATAATAAAATGGCATTTTTTTCTAGAAACTTAGCTGCTACAATTTACTAAAAATACATGGGAACACAGAATAATCATCCTAAAGAAATGAAAAGTATCAAAACAAACATTAAAAATAAAATCCTAGTGGTATCACAAAAAATGTAAAATATAAGATGCTGAATATTTTATAGGATATAAAAATTTCATAAAAATTCTAAATTCAATCCATGAGGTAAGCATACCACTTAATAGGGTTAGAAATAGATTTAATCTAGTATTTATAACCAAATTGATAAAGATTCCCATCTAAAAGAAAATAAATACATAATTCCATAATATAAATAGTATATGAATGGAGAAATCTCAAATATTAGTAGATACTATAAATCTGGGTTTTAGTTTACTGTATATTCATTATACACATTTGTGGATTTCACCATGACATTCTCATATATGTATGTCTTGTACTTTGAATTTATTCACAACCACATCCTGTTACCCCCATAAATTATAACTTATCCTTGTAACTATTCCCTCTCCTTATCCCAAATAGTGCCCTGTTGGTTCTCAAATATTTTTTTTTCTATGTCTGCATTCCACATAGAAGAGAAAATGTGATATTTATCTTTCTAGGCCTGGCTTATTTTGCTTATTATGGTCTGCAGCCCTATCAACTTCTTTGCAAATGACAAAATCTCATCCTTTTTTAACAGCAGAACAGCACTACATTATGAATATATCACATTTTCATTATCTATCCACATAGTGATAGATGCCTACCTGATTCCATAACTTGAGTATTATATAAAGTGCAGCAATTAATATTGATGTCCAAGAATTGTTGTATGCCTACATGTATTCCTTTGGGCATATACTCAGGAATGCTATAGCTGAGTCAGAAAGTAATCCTAATTTTACTTCTTTGAGGATCTTCTATACTAATTTCCATGGTAGCTGAAATAATTTACATTCCCATCAAAAGTGAGTGAAGGTTCTTTTTTCCTTTCAGGTATTTGTTGTTGCTTGATGGTAGTCATTCTGATGAGGGGGAGATGGAATCTCAATGCTATTTTGATTCGCATTTCTTTGTGGACAAAGAAGTTGAATGTTTTTAATATATATTTACACACTAGTATTTCTTCCTTTGTAACTACCTATTCAGTTCATTTATTCATTTATTGATTGGATTATTCAGGTTTTCTTTGTTTTTTAGTTATTTTTGCCTCTAGATATTAAGCCCCTACCAAATGAATAACTGTCAATGATTTTCTCTCATTCTGTTCACTGTCTCTTTGCTCTATTGTTTTCTTTGCTGTTCAGAAGCTTTTTTTTTTTTTTTTTTTTTGTGGTACTGGGTGTTGAACCTGGGGCTTCATGCTTGTATTCTTTGCAAAGTGCTGTACCACTGAGCTGCATCTCCCCAACCCTCCCCCCCGCTTTTTTTTCACTTTTGAGACAGGGTCTCACTAAATTACACAGACTGCCTCTGGTCTTGAATTGTGATGGTCCTGCCTCCGCCTCCTGAGTCACTGGAATTACAAATGTGCACCACTATGCCAGGCCTACAGAAGCTTTTTAATATCACACAATCCCATCTGTCAATCCTTGCTATTGTTTCCTGAATAATGGTGTCCTATTTAGAAAGCATTTTTCATCTGCTCATGGTTTCTCTATATTTTCCTTCATTAGTTTTGAAGGTTTTATATTATGGTCTTATACATTTTGAGTTGATTTTTGTACAAGGTGAGAAATGGGAATCTAGTTTCATTCTTCAAGAAGTGTATATGCAGTTTTCCCAGCATCATTTGTTGAAGAGACTCTCTTTTCTCCATTATATGTTCTTGGTGTCTTAGCAAAAAAAACCAAACAAACAAACAAAAAAAAAACAAAAAAAAAAAAACAGAACAAAACAAACAAAAAAAAAAACACAAAAAAATCAGATGGTTGTATATTTGTGAGTTTATTTCTGGATCCTCTCTACTAGTCCATTGGTCTACATGTCTGCTTTTTTGCCAGTACCTAGATGTTTTGGTTATTATTGGGCTGTACTACAATTTGAGATC
Organism: Pedetes capensis; assembly: GCA_007922755.1. Classification (NCBI taxonomy): domain Eukaryota; kingdom Metazoa; phylum Chordata; class Mammalia; order Rodentia; family Pedetidae; genus Pedetes; species Pedetes capensis. The sequence goes on from VMDO01018358.1 coordinate 40,992, forward strand.
AGATATTGTGATATATCTAGTGCTGCTCTTTTTGTTGAGAACTTCTTTGGCTATTCGGGGTCTATTGTGTTTCTATATAAAATTTAGTATGGTTTTTCCTATTTCTGTGAAGGATTTCATCAAGACTTTGGAACTGCAGAAAATCTATAAATTTCTTTTTGTAGCATTGACATTTTTTATAATATTAACTCTGCTCATCCATGAATATGGGATGTCTTTCCATCTTGCATCTTCTTCAGTTTCTTTCTTCAGTGTCAAAGTTTTCATTGTAGAAGTCTTTCATTTTCTTTGTTAAGTTTATTCCTAGGTATCTCATTATTTTAAAGCTCTTGTGAGTGGGATTGTTTTCCTGATTTTCTCCTCACTTATTTGTATTCCTTATTTGTATATAGAAAAGTTACTAGTTTTATATGTTGGTTTTATATCCTGCTACTTTGATGACAACTTTGCTGAAAGTATTTATCAGATTTCAGTGTTTTTTAGTTTATTGTTTTATTGGTGGTGTGTTTTGAATCTTTTAAGTATGGAGTAATATCCTACTTTTTAAGTATGGAGTATTCTCCTTTAAGTATAGAGTAATATCTTTTTTTTGCCCCATTGGTTTGACAAAGAATTCCAGTACTATATTGGTTACAAGTTACAATCTCATTCCTGATTTTCAATAAAATGCTTTCAGTTTTTCCCACTTAGTAAAATGAAAGATTAATTTTTTCATATGGCTTTTATTATGTTGAGATATGACCTGACTCAATGGCATCTAATGACAACAACAAGCTCCTTCTATTACTAATAGTTTACTGCTTTTATCATGAAGCATGTTGAACTTTGTCAAAGGCTTTGTCTTCAGGTTTGTGATAATTACAAGATTTTAATCATGTTTTTATTTATGTACTATATTACATTTATTGATTTTTGTGTGTTGCATTATCCTTGTATCTCTGGAATGAAACCAACTTGATCATGGTGTATTTATAAAAATCTGTTGTTGAATTCTGATTGTGAACATTTCATTGAGGGTTTTTGTGTCTGTATTCATCAGGGAAATTCTTCTTTAGTTTTCTTTTTGTGGATTTGCATGTGTATGACCCTATAAGGTTTTGGTACCAAACTAATACCGCCTTCATAGGATGAGCTTAGTAGTATTAATTCCATTTTTGATTGTGTGGAATAATTTGAGAAGTATTGGTGTTAGTTCTTTTCTAATAGGCAGGTAAATCTGTCTCGCTCCCCCATTTTCTTTTTTGTTGTTGTTGTTGCCATTGTTGTTGTTTTTGAGACTCTTTCTTACTTCTTCAATCTTATTGTTCATTATAGACCAAGTTGTCTACATTTTCTTGGTTCAATTTTCTAACTCATTAATGTTTAAAAATGTATCCAGTTCTTC
>VMDO01018359.1:8418-42474 GCA_007922755.1 Pedetes capensis
CGACCCTCTGTTCAACAGGGGAAACACTATTGTCAGTGCTTCTCTGCTGTTCATAGGGTTTTCAATGGCAGATTGATTTTTGGGAGGGGGTTGCCAGGTCCTTCTCCCAAGCCTACAGCTTCTGGTGTTCCCAGGCGGTCTCCCATCCAGGTACTAACCAGGCCTGACCCTGCTTAGCTTCCGAGATCTGACGGGATCGCATGCCACGGGGCTACCGCTGCAGGCTAGCAACAACTTAAGGGTATTATATTCCAATTGTATTATATCCTTTCTATTTGCTTCTACAAATTGTATTTTCTTCCTCCAAAATGAGGTTAAGTATTATTTTGCTTTTTTCCAACAGAAAAAGGGAGATAGCCCAAACATTTTAAAAGGAAGGAATAAAACAGAACTAAATCTTAATAATTTAGGAAAGTCAAGTTGAGGAACAAAACTGACAGAGACTCGGGGTTCCTTTTTCCTTTCTGTCTCTTTTTTCTTTCTGTTTTTGTTTCCTTTCTTTCTTTCTTTCTTTCTTTCTTTTTTTATTGTTTGTTTTTCTTTTCTTTTCTTTTTTTCCAGTGCTGGGGATCAAACTCAGGGTTTCATGCAAGGCAAAAGCCCTACCACTTCCGAGGGTGCCTTTAATAAGCAAAAATCTGGAACACTAGGTAGCATATTTAGAGCAACAAAATTATTTGCACATCTTACTTACTTGTGGGGATGAGGCTTCTAATTTATCATGAAAGACCTTTAGGGGTTTGAGAATAAATGTTCTCAATGATGAGGACAGCTAAATGAGGCCAACTAAATTAGAGATTTAGACATAAGTTCCCCTTCACCCCTGTTACATGAGACCTTGAAAGCCGCATCCACTCCCTCAAGAAAGCTACCAGTGGCATCCATTGCTACCTTTGTTAAGTGCCATCGTCTGGTCTGACTCATAGCGACCCACAATAGAGCAAAACATTATCTGACACTGTGCTATGCGCACAATTTTCCTTATGCTTAAACCCATTGTTGCAGCCACTGTGTCAGTCCATCTAGTAGAGGGTATCTACCTTGGTACTACTCATTTCTGAGATTGAAAGTTATAATGTTCAGAAAATTTGAGGAGATAAAACCAATTCTTTTCTTTCACATATGAAAAATCATAAACAAATTATAAGTAAACACCTGCCTCTAACCATATCTCAACAACCATTTTTTAAAACTTTAAATACTCATACTAAGCTGCTATTGTCTAGGCAGGGAAATATTCCTTTCTAGATATTTTTAAAAATATCTTTAAATCTGTATTCAAATCATTTACTTCATTATGTAAATTTAAATGCCTTTTAAGTTTTGTAGTTTTATACTAAGTTATCACAGTATTGCAGAGATTAAGAATGTTTATATTAAGATGACATTATTATGAAGTATATTTTTTAACTAAAGGAATATCTTAGTTCATATCAAAATAGACTCATGATTCAAAATGAAATACTAAAAGCAACCAATACTTGACATACAAGTGAACAAGAATACTACAAAAACATAATCCCAATAATAAACCTCGGAGGACAATAATAATAATTTTTAAAAAGCTCTGCTACAGATTCCATGAGGCCTCTTATAACTACATATGGGCCCAAAGCCTGTCACAAATTCCTCTATATTCCCAAATACTAATCCTCAGCTGAGGAGAGAATTAGGACCACTATGATGCAGGCCAATAATGTGAAGAGAATATCAAATCCCAAGATCTTGAGTAGAGGTATTCTTTTTGGAAAAAAATACAAGATAATGCAGACCTACATTTTAATGAAGTGGATGATTAATAAAAACCATGCGCCTAAGAGAATGTAAAACTAAGAACAGCATGTCTATTTAGGTCAGCTATTTTTTGATCTATTTCAGAATTAAAATCAGGTAACATGAACACATTATTTCATACTAAAGCAGGCCAGATACTTCATTGTTAACCAAAGTTAAAAAGGGATACGTGTTGATATACATCATTATACAAAATATCATTTTCTCCACATTACTGATACATTTCATGTAAACAGGTTAACATTGAGAATATAATTAAGTGTCTCTATTTCAAAGGAAGCACCACAGACAATAAAATGCCACTGATAAGGAAGCAGTCTGTTTAGACTACATGAGAAGTGAAAAGCAGTGACAAACATAACTAAATATCTAGAATTTAAAGTCACTTTTTTCTTATGAAAAAAATGGATTCAATTCTTCATTCTGCATGGAGAAGGCTCCATAGGAACACATAATAAGTACAACCAACTGCAATGAGTAAGCCTTTGCTACTGTGCTGCTTAGCACCTCTCTACCTTACAATTTTGGAGTTTATGGCTTGATACTATATTTGTCCATTCAGGAGATGTTTGCTGGTTCGATCTTATGGTCCACATATCTTTCAAAAGGGTCAGAGAATGCTGGGCACTGTTGTACATGTCTGAAATCCTAGCAACTTGGGAGGCAGAGGCAGGAGGGTTGAAGGTTCAAGGCCAGAGGCAGCCTGCATAACTTAGTGTGACTCTGTCTCAAGATAAAAATTTAAAAATTGGCTGGGAGTGCAGCCCAGTGGTGGAGCACTTGCAGAGTATGTGGGAGACCCTAGGTTCAAACTCTAAGTACAAAAAATAAAAAAAGAGGGGGTCAGAAAGTTGGGAGTATAATCAATAATGTCCTCTTCTTGTGGGGCTTACATGGCAAGACAGATGGGGACTGTGACATAGTAAACAGATTTCTAAAGGTAATTATAGATGGTGATAACTTCTGTGAAAGAAAGGACTAATGTTATAGGTTAGTGACTTAAATACTATGACTAAGCAAGGCTTCTTTAGGAAAGCAAAGAATGATGAGGAGACAGTTTCGAGAGGCTCACAGGAAGACTCTTATAAGTAAAAAGGAAAAGTCTGAAGTCCTTAAGGCAAATGCCAATTTCCTTCAAAAACAAAAAACAAACAAACCAAAATACCTGGGGAAGAAAGGACTTCATGGCTAAAGAAAAACTCTGATTTGTCCTTTCCTCTAAGCTACTTGTCCTCCCATGATAGACAACTAAAAACTGGACAAAATATATGAAATCACAGTCTTCGTGAGTTGAAATCCAGGCAGGACAAAAGTGTGACCCTTAAGTTCAGGGAAACAATTGAGGTGACTCCTACTCTAACCTTGGCCTTCTGATGAAATTTATAGACAATGCTTAGAGGGAGGGGGAACATAGGCTGAGTGCAGGGAGGCTGAGGTGGCTGGGCTTGGCATAAACTAATGTCATAAGGGAAAGAGCAACACACAAGAAGAGTTTCAGAAATCTGGATAAGGATCTCCAATGTCCTTGAGTCCAAACTGCATATACTCAAAACTCCAAAGTCCCAAAGAATAAGATTCAAGGTGACAAACAAGGCTCAGAGCAGAGAGCATCTTTGAGTTCCTATAAGCCAAGGAGGGAGACCTGTTGAATACCTGGACCATTCCATAGAACTATTCAGTAGAGGAGGGCCATGCATAAAGAAAAAGCCTAAACTAGACCCAGAATAAAAGCCTCTCTACTTACACAAAAGGATCAACTTGCTGTGCAAGTAAGTTAACTGCCTGTCAGACAACTGTTAAGGAAAGTAACAAAATAAAGACATGAAGACATATGAGAAGTAGCAAACTTTAACTCATATTCAGAAGTAAAATCAGTCAGTAGGAGCAGACCCATAAAGAACAGAGATAAAAGACTTAGCAATCAAGAACTTCAGAATGGTTAAGTATGCTTTACACCTTAAAGTAATACAGGAACACAATGAAGAGAAATAAAAAGAACTAGAAAAAAAAAAATGAAATCTCCGAGTTGAAAAACATAATATCTGAAATAAAAATGCAGTAAATTGGTGGATTGGATACTGCAGGAGTACCATGAGGTAGAGGCTAGAGGCTAGAGCTTGCACAATTTAGTGAGACCCAGTCACAAAGTAAAAAATAAAAAAAGGGGTAAGGATACAGCTCACTGGTAGTGTACTTGCCTAGCATGAGGGAGGTCCTGGGTTGAAACCCTAGTACTGCAAAAATGAATGAATGAATGAATGAAGATACAAATAAATAAATACTTGCTAATTTCTAATGAGGAATATTTCTAGCAAAAAGACAATGGAACATCATCTTTAACAGCTGAAAGAAAAAATATCAAAACAGAATTCTAAATCTAGCCAAAATATCTTCTAACAATTGGAAATGAAATAAAGATATTTTCAAACAAATAGAATATGAAAGAATCTGAAATTTGCAGATATGTGCTATAAGCAATGATAAAGAAAATTATTTTACTTGAAGGAAAATTATTTTACTTGAAGGAAAATAATACCTAATGGATATTAGGATTTAAACAAATGAAAAAAGAGTGCAAGAACAGTTAATATGTGAGTATACAAGAAGTTAGTTTCTCATTTTAAATTCTATTTTAAAGACTGTTGATGGGGCTGAGGATGTAGCTCAGTGGTAGCGTGCTTGTTTAACATGCATAAGGCCCTGAATTCAATCATCAGCACTGGAATGAAAAAGCTGACTATTTTGTAGAGGCAAAATATATTTTTTTAAAATATATAAAGTCAAAATGGGAGAACTAGAAGTATATTGTTGTTAAGTTCTTACATTTACATGAAGAAATATAACATTAGATGAATATGTTGTTTTTGTTAAGTGCCGTCAAGTTGGTATCCGACTCATAGCAATCCTACGTACAACAGGCGAAACACTATTGTCAGTGCTGCTCTGTTATTCATAAGGTTTTCAATGGTGGATTGATTTTTTAGGAGTGCATTGCCAGGTCCTTCTCCCAAGCCTGCAGCACCTGGTGTTCGCAGGCAGTCTCCCATCCAAGTACTAACCAGAACTGACCCTGCTGAGCTTCCAAGATCTGATGGGAGCAGACACCACAGTGCTACCGCTCCAAGCTTAGACAAATATAGGCTGGGATAAGTTAAAAAGGAATACTATAAAGCACAGAACAATCACTAAAAGATAAAGAATAATATAGCTAACAAGCTGATAATAGATGTAAGAGTATTAAAAGTTACTCAATTCAAAAGCATACAAGAAAAGAAGAACAACGAATGGATAAAACACAGAAAATAAATAGCAAGATATCAGACTTAAACCTAATGCATCAAGAAATCACATTATTACATAGTCTAAACAGCCATTGGAAGTTAGATTATTTAACCATATTAAAAAGCAAGGCTATTAGGCACAATAGCACACACCTGTAATCCTAGGGACTCTGGAGGTAGAGGCAAGAATATCTCAAGTTTGAGGCCAGAGGCAGACTTTGTTACTTAATAAGATCCTATCTTCAAGGAAAAAAAAAGTTAAAAATGGGCTAGGATTGCAGCTCAGTGGTAGAGTATCTGCAAGGTATGTGCAAACCCTGGGGTCAACTCCCAAGTACCTCAAAAAAGTAAGTAAGTAAAAGTAAGACCTAACTACACACTGACTACAAGAAAGCCACTTTAAGTTAAAGAAAGACAAATAGGCTAAAAGCAAAAATTTGCAAAAGAATATGCAATGAAAATATTGAACAAAAGAAAGTAGAAATGGTTGTATTAATATTAAAGATTGATATCAGATTTCAAAACAAGGAAGAATACTGACGGGAAAGAAGGACATTGATCAGTGCATGTTCATGCAATATTGAAACATCACAATGAACTTCATTAGTAAGTGAAATTAATGCATATTAATCAAAAATACAATTTTAAAGATTTTTCCTAATAAAAAGGATAAATTCATCACAAATATGTAATAAGTCCTATGTGCATGTGGTTAATAACAAAACTTCAAATACATGAAGCTACAATCAACAAACTGAAAAGAGACATATGCACACTTAAAGGTAAAAATTTCAATATTCCCTTCTTAATAACAGAGTAAGTACGTAGAAAACCAATAAACAAAGTCAGAACACTAGCCACAAACTTGACCAATTGGCATTTATAGCACACTATAACCAGCAACTACAGAATACACATTGTTATCATATGCACACAGGACCTTCACTAAAAGAGATCACATGCTGAGCCATAAAACAAGTTATGATAAATTTTAAAAGATTAAAATTCTGCAGAGTAAAAAATAAAACAAATAGTAATAATAATAAATAAAATCCTGCAGACTACATGCTCTGACTATAGAACTAAACTGGAAGTTAATATTGGAAAGATATCTGGATAAGTCCCAAATATTTGGTACCTAAACAACATACTTACATAAATCAAAGAAAAGTATCTTTTGAGCATTTAAAATAATAAGAAAAGAAAAATATGCCAAAATTTGAAGGGTGAAGTTAAAGCAGAGCTTGTTCTTGTTAGGTGCCATGGAGTCGGTATCTGACTCATAGCAACCCTACATACAATAGGCGAAACACTATCGTCAGTGCTTCTCCGCTGTTCATAGGGTTTTCAATGGCAGATTGATTTCTGGGAGTGGGTTGCCAGGTCCGTCTCTCGAGCCTACAGCACCTGGTGTTCCCAGGAGGTCTCCCATCCAAGTACTAACCAGGTCCAACCCTACTTAGCTTCAGAGATCTAACGGGATTGGATGCCACAGGGCTATGGCTGCAAGCAAACCAGAGCTTAGAAGGACAGTTATATCTTTAAATGCTTATGTTATAAAAAACAGAAAAGTTTCAATTCCTACCTTAGAAAGTTAGAAAGCAAGAACAAAGTAAACCTACAGTGTGGAGAAAGAAGGAAACACTAAAGAGTAGGAATCAGTGAAGTAGAAAACAGAAATGGAATGGATAAAATCTCTAAAATAAAAGCTATAAACATGAAAAAGTCATAAAGTTGACAAACCTCTAATTAAACTTGTCAGAAAAGAGAGAAAACAACAAATTATCAACATCAGGAATGATAGTAGAGGCATCACTACAGATCCTAAAAAAAACAAAAGAGGAGTAAAGGAACATCACAAACACATTTTTGGTAAATTTGACTACTTAAATAAGATGAGAAAACTTTGAAAGGTACAAATTACAAAACGGACACACATAAAAAAATGGGAAACCAAATGGATAGAAGGTAGTGAGTAAATGAGAGAACAGTACAAAACATAGTCAAGGATGGAAATCAGATTATATATTGAGGCTTATAGAAAAACATCAGGAGTTTAGATTTAATTCTCAGTTTGAAAACCCATTGACTGATTTTAAAGGGGAGTGGCACAGTCTTATTTCAGTTTTTAAAGATGACTGGCTGCTGTGAAAAGAATGAATTCTGGATACACAACATTGAAAGAAGATTGAAGAAGAAGTAAGTTAAGAAATTATTTCATTCCTTAGGAGAAGAACTAATGGATGCTTGAAGAAGTGGACAGAATAAGGACATCATTATAAATGTTATTGTGAAGAGCTGAAGGTAACTGTGAAAATGGGAAGAGAGAAGAATAGGATGAAATGCCCGTCAGTGGTAAAAAATAAAACACTCCACATGCTCAACAAGCTGATCTTGTACCAAACAAAAATCATGTGCAAAAGATAACTGTGTTTGTAGGACAGTGTATCAATTAAAGAAAATTCCAGTGTTTATGATACAATTTTAAAAATTAGAAAGAAAGAAAAAACACAGGAGAATAGAGCATAAAAGCAATGGGAGAAAATGCTACAGCGGCTGTTTTAAAGAATCTAGAGATAGAATTTTAAGGCAGAGTCCACATTAAAATGAAATTATATATTCTGCATGTCTTTTTGCTTCTTATTAAGTCTTAGAAGACGAACCAGCCCATGATCTCTTTATCTGTGAAAAAGAGCTATCTGTGATAGCTCTGAGACATTGCTGTGGAATATAAGAATGTTTGAGATGAAGAACCTAGGTCTTTATAGTTGTAATGAACTATAAGTCTAAATAATTGCTCTAGATCCATTAGTGTTTATCCTCAGCTCTTTTCTCAGCATTCGAAAAATAACTTGTTTGTGTACATACTTTTAACTCTGACATTATCCACATCTCTTTCCTTGCTGACACATGTACACTTATTCTGTCCAGTGATTTTTATTCCAGCTCCCAGAAGGTGTTTTCTGCTTCAGTATTTTTTCTCTGCTTTCTTGCTCAAGTTACCAAAATTTTAAAGCACAATTCATCTTCATCAGGCAAAATCAATTCCATGAGATGATAAACATTATGTGGATTTGATAAATTTACAAATCTGTAGTGCTTTGCTATACATCCATAGGATATGCCCTTTTGTAAAAGAGGTTCACACTATCCCTTCTCACATCCAAATGTTCACAGCAGCGGGCTTGTCTTCAGTTAACCTCTATCACTATCTTGTAATTTACTGTGGATGAGTGAATCACCAAAAACAGCTCTAATTTGACTCTTCAGTGCATTCTACATAGGAAAACAAAATGTGATAAGCATGCCACCAAGATCAGACATGCTCTTAGGCATAATATAAACAATATTATGACATTTCCATGAAAAGTCTTTATTTTTATTTCAGACAAATAATGTCAAGAAGTGATATTTCTGCTCAACTGCAGCACTTCCAAATACAATTCTGAGTATCTATATCTTCTATTTTGATCCCTTTTAATTTTTTCTTAATTAATCATTCCCCACTGACATCCCATAAAAGAGACTGAACATGTAAAAACTTAATAGATCTACCCACTCAAGTGTAATAGGAAGTTTTGACAGTCTCAACCAGAAAAACAATGCCACTTTCGTCTTTAAGAAATTAAACATGGTTTCTTCTGAAACATTGATAAAATCAATTTATAAAGATGACAATCTCACTTTAGGTTATTTATTACCCTGTGTTGTAACTCATGCAAAAAGGATGAACCAAGTTAGGTAAATGAAAAAGTATACTTAATAATGAGGCATTGTGCCTGGCATAGTGGCACATACCTATAATCCCAGTGATTTGAGAGGTGGGGGCAGGAGGATTGCATGTTTGAGGTCAGAAGCAGCCTGTGTAACTTACAGAGATCCTGTCTCAAGATAAAAAATTTAAAAAGAGCTTGGGGATGCAGCTCAGTGGTAAAGCTCTTGCAAAGTATGTACGTCATTGTGTTCAGCCCCCCTAGTACCACAAAAAGAAAATAATAATGATGATGGTGACGATGAGGCACTGCTCATAGTAATAATTTTACTGTAATGAAGTGTTTATCCCCAAAGAAATATAGCAGAAGTTATTAAGTAGTGAAATAACTTGACTTAAGAAAATGCTAGTAAAAATGAATAACCTAAGGAAGACTGTCCTAATTGTCCCTTAAGTCCTTAATACTCAAAGTAAGGACCGTGCATTTAATAAAATGCATTTGATTAATCAGGGAATTTGCTAGAATCTTAGGCCCAACCTGACATACAAAATCAGAATTTTCAAATTAGCAAGATCCCTAAGTTATTTGTACATATATTAAAGCTTGAAAAACATTATATGAAAAGATACCTCTTAATTCCAATAGTGTTGCCAACTCATAATGTCAGAACATTTACATAACCACATTCTATAAAGTATCTCAATTTATTTTAATCAACAACAATATTTTAATTCTTCAGCACCAAAAAGCAAATAAATTTGATTAATACCAAGTAAATTTCTGTCTTATTATTGGGATAGATTTTCATAACATGTAAAACTTTTCATCATTTCAGATTCCATTATCTTTTATTTAAATTGTAGATGTTCTGCTTTCCCTTTTAAGGAAAATATAGTAACAGGCTAGGTTAGAAAGAATTAATAGTATATCACATATTATTAGTAATTCTTTTCTTTTACTTAAAAATCTAAAGTTGAAATTTATCTCCATAACACAAGCAAATATCTATACTGGATATTAGATAACCAAAACAGTTTTTTATTTTGCTTTGTCACACCTTGTGAAGTAAATATTTAGAACCTCAAAATATAGTGTGCCCTGTAATGTTCATGGGAGCATTTTCTCCCTCATCCTAAAATGAGTTTATATTTAATCAAGACAATGAAGAAGTCAGTGGAAGAGCAGTGAGACAAAACTCTCTCTGTCATGGACCATTCTCCAAATAAGTTCCTTTCACTTAAAGGGTGACTAGAAGGAACTAGAGGAACCAAAGAACTAGAAGACAGTGTTTCTTATCCTAAATTTTTGTCTGACTTAAAAATACAGAAGTTAACATGTAAGGGTTGATTGAGCTAGAGCTGGCCACAACCAACTAACTTGGGATTATAACCTAAATCCCTAAATGGAATCCTTTATTCAGACATATGAGATTACCATCCTCATCCCGATCCCCAACAATATGCAAGAGGGCCAAGTCATTGCCAGGTTGGCTGTAAAAATAATTTTTTTAGAAAAATGGCCTTTTAAAATGAGCAATATATTAAACAACAAAACACTATTGGTTTGGTGGAAACCTTTCATTAAAAAGACAAGATCAAAAATATCATCTGAATAGATGCAGATATATAGATATAGATAAACATATACATACCCCAATATAATTACTTATAATTATATATATTTATATTTATACGTTATATATACATGCATATACATATATAATAGTGTCTTTTGCAAATGTTTATTTTATAGAATTTAGTGCAGTAACATTCTAAGAATAAGGAGGTCAAGACTTGAATGATTTGTAAAGACATACACCAAAAATGACCTTGCTGGATTCAAGGTTGAGTGGCTCTGTGGGTACTTGCCATTAACTTTTTCCTAGCTTTTGCAACAGAAGCAGCTATACCTTCCTATTTTATAATTTTATTTAGTTTCTATTATTGAGTGTCCAAAAGTAACCAGAATGTTTCTTGGCATTGTAGCTTATTCAAGTAGTCTTTGATGAAAAATATTCACATCCTATTCAGAAGATAAATGGGAACAGAGCTATTATTCTAGACAGAGATGTTTTCATATTTCTACGTATTTTTACAGAAACTCTTGCTAATATGTTTTCTTTATATCCTTGTCCATTCTTATGACTTCCATTCAACCTTGTATAAATAAACTCCAAATCTATATCGTTACCCTAAAGTCCTTTTCTAATTTCTTGTTGCAAGTTCCCATATATTTATCGATGGCTACATCAAACTCTCTCCTAAAAATTTAACCCATTCATTCATTTTTCCACTTAACAGTATTTATTTATGTTCCAGGAACTTTTCTAGACTCTGTAAATGAATAAGTGAATAAAACAAAATTCTCTCCATTCATGGAATTGTCACTAGTAGGGGACATGATCTAGATAACAGATATAGTCATGAGCCACATAATGTTTCACTCAACAATTGATGACATATAGGGTAGTCATCCCCTTAGATTATAATAGAGTTGAAAAACCTATCACACAGTGAATGCCATATTGAAGAAGAGGAAACAGAAAGGAAACAGCAGGATAAGAAAAAGAAGTCTCAAGAAAATTCACTGAGAGGAGTTTAGCAGAAGCTTTTGCAGACCTCAAGGAGTCCGTTTAAAAAGCTTGAAAATATGAACCCCAACATCCAAAGGTATTTATTCATAGAGAGGAATTTTCATGGTTCTGTCTGAGTACAGAGAAGCTGTACAGAGAATAAAGGGTAGAAGGATCAATGGATTATAAATCCCCAACAAACCAATAAATTGTTGGAACTGATTATGAGAGGAAGTAAGCTAGAAAGATAAGTACTAAAGTGGAAGAATACAATTCTTGACCCTGAGATTATCAAAAGGTGCCAGATATTGATAATTGCTGAGGTTGCATGAAGGGCAAAGTCACTGAAGAGAAGTTTAAGGAAATGAAAGAAATGAACCAAGGTATTAGAAAAATCATTAAAGGGCATTGGATTTCCAAGAAGTATGGTAATAGTTCTTGGAACAGTAGTAGGAAGCGAGGAATGAAAAAGGAGCAAGAAATGATGAGTAGTGACTTATCGGTTTGCAAAGGACAGCAGCCAAAAGGAACCAAGGATAGTTTGATGACTTGAGATTTAAGGCTGGGGAGTTTTGAAAAGGAGGGAGAGAAAATGAGTTGGAAATGACATGAGGTGCAAGGAAACTCGTCTTCCTTCCTCCATGGCTGATGATAAAAGGTTATGGGAGAAAAATAATCCAAATTTAAGAAAGCTCATTAAGAAATAGAGTCTTCAGGGAAATCAGGTTTAATCAAAGCAAAAAAAAAAAAAAAGTAAAGGAAACAGGTTGCTGATAATTGACTCTAAATTCCAATAACAAAGTTTCAGGAATTACGTAAAGGTGCATGAGAGATGTGATAAGAGAAAGGGATATGCAGAGACACAGGGAAATGAGAGTCTGTACAATGAGAGATGGCCCCAGGGTCTGGATCAGCCCAGAGCCCCCAATTTAAATAAGATTGAAGTCTGTTAGGATGCCAGTTCTCAAGGTCATGCAGTGGGTTAAGACAGAATGCAAGGAGGGAGATACAGGGGAAGGCTTTTTCCTGTTTTGGTAATTTTTTAAGGTTTATTTGATTTTTACTTGACAAGTTATAATCTTGCATATTATGGGATACAATGTGATGTTTCATTGCATGTATACATTGTGGAATGATCAAATCAGACTTATCACTATATTGATCATCTAAAACATTTATTATTTCATTGTAGTAAGAACATTTAAAATCTTCTTTTTTAGACATTTTGAAATATACAATATATTATCATTGACTGTAATCACAATGCTGTACAAATAGGTGACCAAAACTCATTCCTCCTCTTAGTTGAACTTTGTACTCTTTGACCAATGTTTGTCCTTTTCCCTTCTACAACCACTGGCCTAGTAATGACCATTCTATTCTCTGCTTCTGAGTTCAACTTTTTTAGATTCCATATGTAAGTGAGATGATATCATATTTGTCTCTCTGTGCTTAGATCATTTCACTTAGCATGATATTCTCTAGTTTCTTGTATGTTGTTGCAAGTGACAGAATTTACAGCTTTTTAAATGCCAGATAGTATTCTATTGTGTATATGTACTGTACTTTTTAAATCCATCCATTTCTTGTTGGACACTTTGGTTATTTCTATATATTGGCTATTGTGAGTGTGCTAAAACAAACACAGGAGTACAGATGTCTCTTCTCCATACAGATTTCATTTCCTCTGTCCAAAAACCTAGCAGTGAGAATGCTAGATCATACAGTAGTTCTATTTTTAGTTTTTAAGGAACTTCCATACCATTTTCCAAAGCATTCATACTAACATACAATACCACCCTTAGTATACAAGCATTCCATTTTCTCTACATCCTCACCAACACTTGTTATCTGTAATGTTTTAGATCTAAATAACTCTCAGAGGTCATGTGTTTTCATATCTAGTCCCAAGATAGTGGCACTGTTTGTGGAGGCTTTGGAACTGTGGGAGGTGGAATGTTTTGCCCAGAGCCCTAGTTCTGGTCACTAGTTCCTGGTCGCCAAGATGTGAGATTCTAGGCCACAATCCCTGCTGCCTGCTTCCACCATGCTTGCCCCACTGCCATTATAGTCTGATATCCTCTAACTATGAGCCCCCAATAAATCATTTCCTCCTATAAGTTTGCTTTGGTCAGTTTGTCACAGCAATGCACCAGCTGACTAATGCATTATTTTTCACCATTTTTATTATTATACTGATAATAACCCAGAACCCAGAGATAATATCTCACTGTGATTTCAATTTGCATTTCTCTGATGATTAGTGATGTTAAGGACTTCTTCCTATATCTGTTGTCCATTTGTATAACTGCTTTTAATAAATGTTTGTTCAGGGACAGGTTTGGTGGCACATGAATGTAATCCCAGCATGAAGAGGAGAAGGAAGGAGGATCATAAGTTCAAGGCCAGCCTGGGCTACATAATGTAACTTTATTTCAAAAAGACCAAAAGAGGCAGGCATGACCACCTATGCTTGTACCCCCAGCACTTAGGAGGCAGAGGCAGGAGAATAATTGCAAATTTGATGCTTGCTTGATCTACATAGTGAGTTCCAGGCCAGTCAGTCCTATATAGCAAGACCTTATCTCAAAAAGAGAGAAAGAGAAGGAAGGAACAAAGAAACAAAGAAGGAAAGAAAAGTAAGAGGAAGCAAATGTCTGTTCATGTTGCATGTGTGGAAACACTGGGGAGGCTGAGGCAGGAGGATTTCAAATTCAAGGCCAGTGAAATCTTGTCTTAAAAAAATGTTTATTCAAGTCCTTTGCCAATTTTTAATAGGGTTTTTTGGTTTCTTGTTACTGAGTAGTTAGGATCCTTTACATATTTTGGATAATAGTTCCTTCTCTGAATATCATATAATTCAAAGAAATGTTGTTCCCCAGGGCAATTAGATACCTTATTATCTTTCATAAAATTATGGATCAGTTGAAATCTGTCAAATTTAAAGTGACGTGTGTGTGTTTCCTCATATGTTTATTTTAAGACAAGGTCTCCCTAGGCAGCCCAAACTGACCTCAAACTCACAGTCCTCCTGCCTCAGCCTCCTGTCGGCTGGGATTACAGCCATCATGCCCAGCTCCATTTTAAAAGGTTTTGAAGAACTAAAATAGTTTGGCTTCTTTTATGGCAGCTCAGGCATTGGAATAATCTAGTTAAGTGGATTTAAACCTCTGGTTCATGAAGACTGGCGCATTTGTTAGGAACCATGAAATCCTACAATGCTAGCACTGGAAAACTATCTCATGCCAAACTCTATTCAATTAAAAGGCATGGACACTGATGATGAGACATTGAGTTACAAAGATAAGGAGTGTCATGAGAAAATTCAGTCTTCACGTTAGTATCTCCCAACATCTACATTTACAATTGAAAGTTATTCCTGCTGAGTGTGGTGGTGCATACCTATAATCCCAGCACTTGGGAGGCTGAGTCAGGAGGGTCTCAAATTCAAGGCCAGCCTGGTCTATATAACAAGACACTGTACAAAAGAAAATACTACTCTAGAGATCATGAAACCTTGCCTATTTAATGGAAAGATGAAGATGCCAAGAGGGGATGAAGAAATTTAATATGGTCACATCATTGATCAACGGCAGTCAACACTAGAACTCCAATGGCTGCATTCCTGGTCAAAGTCCTTTGTCTTACACAATATTACAGTTTTATAGGGTTGCAGTTTTAACAATGAAAGTGATAAAGATACTTTAAAAATGCTTATGTAGAGCTGGGTACCATGACACATGCCTGCAATCCAAGTGACTTGGAGGTGGAAGCAGGAGGATCCAGAATTGGAGGTTACAGGCAACCTGCATAATTTAGCAAGACCCCATCTCAAAATAAAAGTTAATCAGAGTGTGGTCAGTGGTACAGTACTGGCCTAGCCTGCCTGAAGCCCTGGGTTTAACCCCCAAGTACTGAAAAAGAAAAAAGAGAAAGAAAGAAAAAATTGCCTATGTAGTATAAAGAAGGATGAGGCTATCTCTCAACTGATAACATTATATAATTTTAATAAGTATTTATTCAATACTATCATCCAGGTGTTGTGATAATTTTTTCATGTGTTTTCCTTTATCACAACAACCACTTGCGGTAGGTACATTGTTATCCTTCCTTTACAGATAAGAAAACAGAATCACTAACACAGACTCAATTCTTTTCTGCCTTAACCTGCTTAATTCTCCATGATTTTATAGACCTGCCTGGACTTAAATCCTCACCAGTCATGCACTTATCATTTGTTTGTTTGTTTTGGCTTGTTCACCTCTTCAATTTCTCCTGTATAGCTGAAGCTACATGATGCTGACAGTTCCTTCCCCAAATCTTCCATCTCAAGTGGTTCCTTCTGAGCTCCTGCACTTGCCTAGTTGACTGACTGATTCTGGCATGTCCTATATAGCTAGAGATCTGATTGTGGACCGTTTGGAGATTTCCAAATGTCTTCTGGCCATGTTGTTGTTGTTGTTAAGTGCTATCAAGTCATGTCCGACTCATAGTGACCCTTACACGGTTTTCAATGGCTGATTGTTTCGGGATTGCCTTGCAAGTGGACTGCCATGTCTTTCTACCATTTTTGCAGTTCTGGAAATCGATCTCTGGACCTCAGAGACTGCTGAGCAGTGCTCTACCAACTAAGCTAAATCTCAGCCCCTCTTCTGGCCATAGCCGATGCATACTTTTTGTTGCTGTTTCAAAAGCAACTCACTGATTTTCTTGCATAATGAATTACTCCTTTTCCTATTTCGTTTCTATGACTACCATTGTTCTGGAGCTACAAAGTGAAAACCTGGAGTTATTTTATATTCCTTCCTTTCTATCTCTTTCTCTCCACCCTGAACCATTAAATCAGTTTCAAGATTATATATATTCTACTCCACATCTACCATGTTCCTTTCCTTCGCAAACTCTGTTATATACTCGGGGCTTCATTGCCTCCCTGACATTTCTGTAAGAGAATGCTGATTCCCTCAACTCCTATTTCTCAACCACAAAACAAGTCCGAATAGTTCAGCTGTCAATTAACTTACACAAAGCTCTGGTCCAAACATGTCACCTCCTACATCTCAAATCTTTAGTGAAATTTTGCTTGCATACAATACTGGTCATAAAACCTCCTCAGTCTACCTGTCTAAGTGTTTACATTTCTCATATGCATAAGCCAAATGGAACTATTTTCAGAACATGTCCAGTACTTTCCTTTGTCTGCTTCCACAGTCCACTCCACTTGGAACACTCCCTTTTCTCACTCCCTCAGGTTAAGGTTTATCCACTCATCCCAATCTATCTTAATTATCACTTCCTCTTGGTTCCCTAAACTGATTTGAGCTTTACCCACTTCGAAACTTCTCAAGGAACATCATCTCTACATCACAATTGTGACTTTCTTTTGTGGTTTACATTACACTGTTTTGTTCGTGAGCTAGCTTCAAATATTTGATAGCCTGTCATCTGGAAGAGAGATTAAATTTGTTCCATAAATCTACAGAATAGAACCAAGAATTATGACTAAATGGTAGAAAAGACAGCTTTTAACTCAATATGGGATAGAGTTTTCTGACATTCAGAGTTGTCCAAATACTAGGCTGCCTTTGAAGGTAGCGCATTCTTGTCATTTCAATGTTCAAGCAGAGGCTCAAAAACTACTTTTAGGAAATGCAGTAGAAAAGATAGATGAGTTAGACCAGATAGTCAATAATGGTATCTTCCAAGTCAGTGATTTTTCTTAATTTTATATTTCTAAGGGCACTTTAGAAACTCAAATATAATCTAGTCATATACCAACATAGGGAATCTGTTAAGAAATTTAAGGCCTGCTTTTTTTAATCTACCACCTTTCAACTCCCAAAATCAGAATTTCAAAAGAATTCATCTAGAGGACAAAATTATAAATTGGGAGCTCAACCAAGAGAGGAGAGATCTTAATTTTTAGAAGAAGTTAATTATAATATATTTATAATCATATCTTATCTTTGAATGTATATGATATACATATAATATAAACATATAATAATAGCATATTTCTTTATGTTCATGTCAAAAATCATTTCTTAAATGCATTATAAAATGTGTAAAATGTTCTCCCATTATGCTGTTGTTTTTCATAATGTGAAAACAGAATGCTAAGGACTCCAATGCCAAATATGAGGTAGTGTCACCTCATCTGACTCCTTGCATATCTCATTTTTAGGATCTTAATTAAATATCGTGCACATGCACAATTTGATGTGTAAGGAGATTCTCTAACATCTTTTTATTTGTCAGTTGATTTGACAACACTTAAAGACAACTATAATAAACTTGCCTGCAGCAGTAGCTCTGTGGCATCCGATCCTGTCAGATCTCAGAAGCTAAGCAGGGTCGGGCCTGGTTAGCACCTGGATGGGAGACTGCCTGGGAACATCAGAAGCTGTAGGCTTGGGAGAAGGACCTGGCAACCCCCTCCCAAAAATCAATCTGCCATTGAAACAGTGAATTCCTTATCAGAAAGGTTAATTTCTTTTTAAAAACAAAATATAAAAATTGTTTAAACCATTTAAGAAGCCTCTTTAAGAAAGCAGCTGTTTTGAGACACTAACAACAAATAGATGAGAAGTAAGAGCAATCAATTCACATGAGAAAAAAACTGACATGTAAATAAACATAAATGTTCAACTATGCTATTTCAAATAAATGCAAGTGAAAACAATGAGATACCATTCTACACTTAATAAATTTGGCAAAAACTATTTTAAAAAAAACTACAGTAGCACTAATGGTTTTAAATGTATCTGATGCACACTGTTGTGGTATTATAAATTAGAGCAGTGGTTACTGGGAATATATCCATAGGGAGACAAGTCATCATACCACAGAAACACCTGCATCTCCATATTCAATGCAGCCCTCTTCACAATATAGCAAGGATATGGAACCAACCAAGGTGCCCATCGACAGAAGAATGGATTAAAAAATTGTGGTATATATAAACTATGGAATACTGCTCAGCTATAAAAAAATGAAATAATGTCATTTGCAGCAAAATAGACAGAACTGGACAATCATCTTAAGTGAATAAACACAGCTCAATAAGAGAAATACCATATGTTCTCAGTCCTATGTGGGAAGTGAATATTACTTAAAGGAAGAAAAAATCTACACATAAGCTGATATATAAAAAATGTACAGTTAAACTTAGTGAAAAAGGGACAATATAAAGAGTAGAAAGGAGGATGTAGGGAACTAGCAGAGGGAAGTGAAGGTTGCAGAAGGTGGGATGGGGAGGAGGGTCGATGTAGAGGGATAGAGGGGAAGAGGATAATCTCAATGTAAACAATGCAACTTTATGAATACATTGGTAAAAAGGGGACTATAATGCAAATATGCACTTGAGTTTTACTACATATTAGTCAGAACACTCCAAAAACCTTATTAAGTTGATAAAAGTGTAACCAAAAGTGATGTAATAGTTGCATAATGGAAAAAGCCAATGCTGTATTACTTTGTATCCCACCATCATTTATAATAAGGGAGAAAAAAAGTTAGAGCAGTGGTTTGAGAAGGCTCTTTGACAATGTGACTGGGGTTTAACTCAGTTGGTAGAATGCCACACTGCACTCTCTGAGACCCAGGGTTTGATCCTCACACCACCAAAAATGGGAGGAAGTCCTGGCAGCCCTCTCCCAAAACAATTGGCCAATGAAAACCCTATGAATAGCAATAGCAGAGAAGCACTGACATGGTTCCAGGCATGGCACAGTGTCTGGCAGTGTTTTATTCTCTTATACACAGTGTCACTATGGGTCGGACCCAACTTGATGACACAGAACAGCAAACAACAAGTTTGGCAATACACATTAAGATCTTTTAAATGGCTTGGTACCGTGACACTTGTCTGTAATCCCAGCAACTCAAAAGGCAGAGGCAGGAGGATCGCAAGATCAAGCTAGAGGCAGACTGCACAACCTAGTGAGACCCTGTCTTAAAATAGAAAATAAAAAGTGTACTGGGGTTGGTAGTACAGTTCAGTAGTGGAGTGCCCTGGGTTCTCTCTCCCAGTACTGCAAAAAACTAAAAAATAAATAAACAAAAATAAATAAATAAATAATGAAATCAAATCAAATCAATTACATGTCATGTTCTTTGACCTACAACTTCCAAATGTCAGAATATACCCTAAGGAAACAAGAAAGAAATGGCTATTTGCACTGACATTCATTGCAGAATATGTAACCACTCAAATTTCTAATTCTAACAACATATTTTTCATGTATTGCTCTCATTCAATTAAATTCTACATAGCCATTAAAATTATAATTCAAAAATTATATAACAATATGGGAGAAATGATAGGCAAGTTATTAAGAATAAAGAGCAGGATTTAGAATCATACCTAGGTATTGTTGCAATTCTGTACAACATGCCATACAGACAAAAACTAGAAAAAGAATTTGACATTTTGCAAGAATTGTGTTTAAAAAAAAACTATGTGCTTTGTTTTGCTGCTTTATTATGCTATTTCTGCATTAAAGTAAAAGAAGACCAACTTTAGACCTACTGTCCAGAAGGAAGCTATACTGACTAGGCTGTTTACCTAAAATCTGGTGTTAGGATTCATGGTGTGCATTCTAAAGCTTTGAAAAGTCTCTCTGAGTCCTTTCTAACTTTATTGTTCCATGATTTCAAATTATCTGAAGGAACAAATATATAGAAATGTCTCTGAATTAGTTGTGAAAACTCAGCTTCTCCTAATGACCAATTAGCCTCTGAGGATAAATTATAAGAAGATTGCAAAAACACAGTAAACTGACAGACTTTATTTGAGCTTACAGTAATGCTCACTATGTACTGGGTGCCTACCATGTTGCAGATATTGAACTTGTACTCTTTTAAGTTGCCTCATTACTCAAAATATAAACAAAAAAGAAAAACTCCTTTGAGTTTATTTTTCCCTATTTTCCAAAGGAGTAAGTAGAGGCTCAAGAGAGAGTAAGAAAGTTGCTTCAAGTCACACAGATGTCATTGGCAGGTCTAGAATTTGAATTCAGATCTACCCACCTCTTTCGTTCATATTTTTTTGCCTCATAATGGGCTGCTTGTCATATTGGTATTATTTTAGGGGAAATATGTCAACTTTAAGGGAACTATTTCAAAGTCAGTCACTACACCAAGCAGCCAATTACAACCAATAAGGGTATCTGGAGTCACTGTAGCCTATTTGGCACGCACTGGAATAACATACTGTTAAAGCCAATATTTCTAGCATCTGGATATAATAGATCATGGTCTCCTACCTTTCAACATCTGCTGACAGAAACAACTTATAAATTTCTCTCTCTTCTAGGCACAGATACAAAGTTTGAGAAAGTTTGTTTTCTCTGCTCTACATTTCTTCATTTTGTATGTCCCTCCCAGTGTAGTGTGTTAGCCAGCTTTCTGTTGCTGTAACAAATTTCCTGAGATAATCAACTTAAAAGAAGGAAAGGCTTATTATGTCTCATGGTTTCAGAAATTTTGGTACATGGTAGGTTGGCTTCACTGCCCTTAGCCTGTGACAAGACAGCATATCTTGGTGGGGAGCATGTGATGGGCCAAAGCTGTTCACCTCTTGGCAGCCAAGAAGCAAAGAGAAAGAGAGAGGAAGAGGCCAGTGTCCCAATATCTGCTTCAAAGTCAGTGATCTAACTACCTCCCACTAGGATTCACCTTTTACAGGATCCACCACCTCCCAACAGTGTTGCAGGTAGGCAACCCAGCCTGTAACATATGGGCCTTTGGGGGACACTTATCTAAACCATAGAAAGAATAAAATGTTAACAATTATTAAACAGTTAAGGTAAAGGAATAAGAATTTAACAGTGAAATCTCTGTGAGCTGATAATTAATCATCAAAATACTAGAGAGAAATAAAATTTATTAGAATTTCCAGTGCTCACAGTTCTCCTCTTCAGAATAATAGGTGATGCCACATCTGTCTTCTCAAGAGGTGAGAAAATAACCAGAACACTTTGATCATGGAGAAAACAAGGATTAAGATACATTGTCTTAATTTCTAAAATTAGGGAAGAAGGATATGAAGAAAGTGAAAACAAGGTAATTTTCCTGAATACTAGAACAAAGGATTACCTCTGGGAATATTTTAAAGAAATAGTTTTAATACATAAAGCTATTACAGTCAGTGTGAGTATTTGAAATTCACTACATATTGGGAGAAGGATCAAATATAAATAGGCTCAAGAAGATCTCTGATAAGATAGTAGATAATTACATATCAAGTTAAGGGAAAGTAGGAAAACACTGAGTGGATTTTGAATATGAGATGTCAAGGGCAGCTATATCTTCCCACAAAGTAGCCTTTGTTATTAGTGCCAGAAATACAGCAGGTGGACATACCTGACCGGGATAGAAATTCGCATGCTCACTCATGTCTCTATGTATACAGATAATAGTCCATTTTTATATAGGTATTTACTTTGATGTCCATAATTAAGGTTGAATAGGTATTGTCTGAATTGTATGTGTAACTGACCTAGAATGATTTACTTGCAACTTAAAATTTTTGGCACATAGTTTGTCCCTCTCCATATAGTTTGATATTGTTATTGTTAGGTACCATGAAGTCGTTGTCCAACTCATAGCCACCCTATGTACAACAGGCAAAACACTATTGACAGTGCTTCTCTGTTATTCTTATGATTTTCACTGGCTGATTGTTTTTTGGGAGTGAGTTGCCTACAGCACCTGGTGTTCCCAGGCATTCTCCCAAGTACTAACCAAGCCTGACCCTGCTTTGCTTCTGAGATCTGATGGGATCAGATGCCACAGTGGTGTGGCTGTAGACAGTGTAGTTTGATATAGCTCCTTTTAACTATGAATCTTCATCTCTTCTCCAGAAGTCTACATATTGTCTTAATTAATAAATTTTATTTTTAGAGGATATTTAGGTTAACAGAAAACTAGAATGGAAAGTGCAGAGTGTTCCCATATATCACCTCACAGTCCCTCCTCCTGAAACACTACAAACATCTTGCATTAATGTGCTATCTTTATTACAATTTATGAGCCAATACTGTAAAACTTGTTGTTGTTGTTGTTAGGTGCCGTCAAGTCGGTATCCAACTCATAGCGACCCTTATAGGGTTTTCAATGGCTGAGTGCTTCGGGATTGCCTTGTGAGTGGATTGCCAGGCCCTTCTCCCATTTTTGCGGTACTGGGAATTGAATTCGGGGCCTCAGAGACTGCAGCGCAGCGCTCTACCCACTGAGCTAAATCCCAGCCCATTGTAAAACTAGTACAGACTAAATTTCATAGTTTACATTAGGGTTCACTCTCTGTATTTTACACTCCACAGGTTTTAATAAATATATAATGACATTATCCACCATCACAGCATCATGTAGAATAGTTTCACTACACTAACAACCCCTAGCCTACACTTTTTAATGGAGAAATCACTCTCTGATAGCTGGATATCACCTTAACAAGACTGATGAGGTTGCTTCCAAGCAGACAGTATGTTGAACCTTTAAAATGTAATGGAAAAAAGTCAATAGAACTCAAAATATTAGAAAGGTTAATACCTACTACTAACTTGCTGGGAAAGCTGCCAAGCTTACAATACTATCTTTGGCCTTCAAGAAGGAACAGATAATAAATGTACTTAAGATCTTTAGCTATATCAGTGTTGTAAACAAGGAAGAGACACTGCCTACTATAGCTTAGCATGGTATGATCATTGGATAGACTCCAAAGTTCTAAAACCTTATCAGCAGCATCTAATGTGTACTTTATTTTGGTCCAAGTAATCTTTACTGGTCAATATTATTAGTCTTCTGAAAGCTTTAAGAAATTTTAAGAGTGGTATATTGTAACAATACAACAATATACATAGGAAAGATAATCAGGGAAGATAATATTGATACAGAAAAAGAGCTGGAAATGCTTCATTAACTAGGCAGCCATTAACACTGAAAGAATCAATAATTCTGTGTGCAGTGGCTCATACCTATAATCCCAGTGACTCAGGAGATGGATGCAGAAAATTGCAGGTTCTAGGCCAGAGGCAGACTGTGTAATTTAGCAAGACCTTGTCTCATGGTAAAAAAAATTTTAAATGGGCTAGGGGTTAGCTCGTAGGGCCGAGATTTACCTCAGTTGGTAGAGTGCCGCTCTGTAGTCTCTGAGGTCCTGAGTTCGATTCCCAGCACCGCAAAAATGGGAGAAGGACATGGCAACCCACTCCCAAGGCAATCCTGAAACAGTCAGCCATTGAAAACCCTATGAGGGTCGCTATGAGTCGGACTGGACTCGATGGCACCTAACAACAACAACAAGAAGGGGTTAGCTCAGTTGTAGAGCACTTGCAAAGCATGCACGAGGCCCTGGGTTCAATCCCTAATTAACTGTAAAAGTATACAAAATAATTAAAAACTAAAATCATTAATAAATTTATTTTGATGATTTTTTTGCAGTATTGGGGGTTGAACACAGGGTCTCCTGTTTTCTAGGAGATAGTGCACTTTTGCTAAGCTGCACCCTAACCCCCTTTATAATTTTATCTCGAGTCAGGGTCTCCTTAAGTTACGCAGGCTTCCTTTGGCCTCAAACTCCTGCCTCAGCCTCTTGAGTCGCTGAGATTACCCCACTGCCTAGCTTTGATGGAATCTTTTATATTAAGGAATTCCTTACAAAAAAAAAAAGGAATACACAATCAGTTGTCACACTTCATCATGGTCTGTTACACCCCCAAATGAAGAATGCTGATAAGGGAGAAGGTAACAAACCCACATCCAGTTAAGCACAGGAAGGAAGGCCTTCCCTAGGAGGAAAACCATCCTACCTCCAGAGACTGATATTGTAGTAGAGGAGGCATTAGATTCCATCACTTTCTGTTTATGCTCTAAGCTGCTTAATATTACTAGAAAAGGCCATAGAATCATGCCAATTTGACCCACCGCAAATTGCTGTTGTTGTTGGGTGCTGTCGAGTTGGGTCAGACTCAGAGGGATTCTATGTACAACTGAATGAAACACTCCCTGACACTGTGCCATGCCTGGCACTATGTCAGTGCTTCTTTGCTATTCATAGAGTTTTCAATAGCTGATTGTTTTGGGATTACTTCGGGAATGGATTGCCACATCCTTGTCCCATTTTTGCAGTGCTGGGGATTGAACCCAGAGCTTCAGAGCATGCAGAACAGCACTCCACCAACTGAACTAAACCACTACAAATTAGCATGTCTAAAATCAGCCAAACCATCCACAATGCTTAGAAATCGTTTTATTTGTCTTCCTATTTCGAATTACACTGCAGCTATATTAAACCCTTTCCAGTCATCTCTATCATCCATCCCCAGCAAACTAAGCTATTGACGTTGTCCTTTTACTGAGATGGTGGAGTCTATCAAACTAAAGATTGTCTACATGCTCATGATTCACTCCACCTAAACCCCATCCTAGAAATGTCTACGTTAAACCTCAGTGCCCTCTGTCCTTGTCTCACTCCTTCTCTGAGAATTATTTCATCTGTACTCTCTCGTTTATTGCATTTTCATTCTATCTCCACATACTTTTTATCCTATGCCTAGCCATTTGATCAAGTTTCTTTTAACCTAAAGAAAAAAAAAACCAATTTTTCCATCTTTCAGCTTTCATTTCATGTTGCCCAATCCCTCTTTGAATTCCTCTGCCACTTTTATTACTCAGAGAGAGTAACCGATTGGCTGTGTGCCCCATAAAGCAGAAAGCTATGACTAAGAGTAATTCTCATTCATACTCTGTAGTAAGATTTTATCCCAAAGAAGAGGAAATTCATAGACATGATATGTCCTTAATATTTATGTTGGATGCTCAGAGCTAATTTTATTGTCTCTGGAAAATTGAATCAACTGCTATCCATGTATCATTATCTCAATTCTCACAATGATCCTATAACATGAGTATTTTATCCTCACACTATACATAAAATAAGGGAAGGTCAAATTTATGGTTTGAATATGAAATGTCTCCTACAGGCACATGTTTTGAATGCTTGGTTCCAAACTGATGGCATTCTTTGGGAAGGCTGTGGGAACTGTATGATGTGGGATCTCACTGAAGGAAGTAGGTCACTGGGGGGTGGATCCTTGGCGGTATATTATCGCTGGCTCTTCCTGTAAGCACTTTCTGCTTCCCACCTATCTCAGTGTGAACAGCTGTCCTCTGCCATGTGCTCCTGCTACCATGATACTCTGCCCAAGAGCATGGAGCCAAGAAACCATGGAATGAACCCTCTAAAACTGTGAGCCAAAATTAATACTTGTTACCTGAAGTTGTTCTGTCATGCATTTGATCATAGAAACAAAAATAAAAGTAATGACTACAGTCAATGCCTGCAGCCATACCCCTGTGGCATTTAATCCTGTCAAATCTCAGAAGCTAAGCAGGGTCAGTTCTGGTTAGTACTTGGATGGGAGACTACCTGGGAACACCAGGTGCTGGAGGCTTGGGGGAAGGACCTGGTAACCCACTTCCGAAAAAATATGCCATTGAACACCCTATGAATAGCAGAGAAGCACTGACAATACAGTTTTTCCTGTTGTACATAGGGTTGCTACGAATTGGACACTGACTGGATGGCACCTAACAACAGCAACAACTACAGTCAATAAGTCATTTTGCGCTAGCCATTAAGTGGCGGGAGGAGGACTCAAATGCAATCCCCTCATCTCACGTTTGAGCATGCTACAGCCAAAACCTTTTCAGCAACCCAGCGCTGTTTTCATATTACATAGAAACTATAGAGACTCATATTTATTGCTCATACCATATGGAAAACTGCTAAATTTCATTTAATCTTCACAACAATGCACTGCACAGGTATGATTTTTTCTCCATTTATAGTTGAGTAACTTGCTCTAAGTCTGTATTAGAAGCAAGTTTTTCCTGAATTCCCATGCCCACATGTGTAACCACTGTTAAATATTTTGATGATCTATAGAATATGAATCCTGGGAATATCTCCAGAAAGGTATTTTCATTCCCATGATAAGGTCATCTCTCCAATATGACTTCTTGCATGTCCATTATAAACACTAGAAGAAATAAAATCCAATGACAAAGTACTTTTTCCTCAAATTTTTACATGCTCCCATAGAAGTCGAGAGATAGCCTGAACTAGGGTCTCATAATGTGCACATCTTGTCCTGCCTTATTCCTGAATGGGCTCCACCATAACCATCATTTCCTGATTCATAAGGAAGCTATTTGGTGGCAGAGAACTGGATAATCTCACTTAAATATACTAAACCCCTAAACCCTGATGCCTTGGACTTCCCATCTCCCTCACTAAAGCTAAATTCTGTGGTTGAGCTGATGTCACTAAAACCCAAATTAAACCACTTTTTTGAATGGATCTATCCAAACTAGGTTCCTCCTCCATGCTACTGGCACTTTGTTACAAGGTCCTAGAATATTTCACAACTAAACCTATGGTAGTCATTTGATAAATAATGATGAACCAATAGCTTTTTAAAGTGCATTTGGAATGTCCTGTTTTTATTCATCCCCGGTTTTTCTAAACAATTAAAATAAGATTTTTTGGTATTTCCAACCACCACTCAACATGATTCTACAACTCACCTTATTTTTCATCCCAACCAGTTGCCTCTGTATGGAAGATTTTCAGAGAAAACCTTAGGATCTCCTAGCATATCCTTATTTAAGCTAATGCTTCTAGAGCACCACTAGTGCCTCATATACTCCAGAAATTTTCAGTATTTAGGGATGTAGGTGATGTAAGGAATGATGATCATCCTGTTGGTGCTTTACCTCTATTCTTGTTGGGAATATAATGGAAACAAGTGGGGTATGAGTACCTTCAATAGAGAATAATTTGTTACAAGCAAAGTTCCTGTAAAGTCCTCCATCATCACACAGAACACCTTTACTAGTTACTGTTGAGAATTCCCCAAAATTCTTTCTGAGGAAATAACCATAAATTATCATTAAAGGAAGTACTAAGAAAATACAAGGACGACACTATTCATCACTGGATGATACTGAAGTAACTAGGTCATGGATTAAGTTTTTGAAGAACATAAGGATGTTCCATAAATAATATATGCTTTACTATGAAAACTAAAATCCATCCTATATTATTTTTATTTCTTATTGCCAATGGCATGAAACATCACACTATAAAAACAAACAGTTCAAGTGAGTTTAGGCAGCCATACTTCAAGGTTTGTGAATAGACCTGAGAACTAGTTAAAAATATGCATTAACCCCTTTGTAACTTTAAATTCAAAAGACTTGGAGAGTTATTTGTTTACTAATCAAACACTCAAAACATATGCTTACTATAAATCGTGCAAGGCCTAAATGCTTCACAAAGGTTAACATTTAAAATTCCTCTTAGAAACTGTGTGAGGTATGTGGAAACTGATATGTAGACAAGGGAAATACAATTAGTAAATATTGGAGCACATTTTCTGTTTTTTCTTCCTCTGCCCTCCCAGTATCTAGAGGGTTGGACCCAGAGCCTAGCACATACTGGATGAGTGCTCTACCACTGAACTGCATCCTCTGTAAATACCCTTTTTTTTTTTTTTTTTTTGAGACAAGATTTTAGTAAGCTGCAAAGGCTCCCTCTGATCTCAAACTTGTGATCCTCCTGCCTCAGCCTCAAGCCACTGGGATTATAAGAGTGCACCACGGCACTCAACTGGAGCAGGTAGGATCCTGGGCTCAGAATATGGTCACTTTACCACTGTATTGTGCCATCCCTCTGTTACACATGCTTTTATTTTTAAGAATTATTATTTTTCCCCAGTAATCTTATTTTTAGTAGTTCTTAGTAATTTTTATTGTACAACTTAATTTGTCTCATTCTGACATTTCCATGCATGCATGTAATTATACATTGTTCATGTTCACCTCCTCCATCACCTTCTCATAACTGCCTTCTCCCACCAATGGTCCCCTTCTACTTGCATGTCTTGTTTGTGTGGGTTATCTATCTATCTATCTACTGATCTATTTATCTATTTATCCATCTATCCATCTATCTTTCTATCTATACTTCCTGATCTTGTCTCTAGAGCAAAATATGTGATATTTCCTTTCCTTTCTCCTATGACTCTTTCTTCTTGAGCCCTCTCCCTTCTCATTAGTCTGTTATTTTTCCCTACATAGGCCCCTTCTATTTCATGACCTATATATTTTAATATTGAATATATGTTGAAATCTAATATCTACATATGTGAGAAAACATGTTGATGTTTATCTTTCAGGGTCTGGCTTAATTTGCTTAAAATGATGATCTCTAGCTCCAACCATTTTCAGCAAATGCCATAATTTTGTCCTTCTTTATGGCTGAATAAAACTCCATGATGTATATGTACCACAATTTCCTTATCCACTTGTCTGTTGATTAATACCTAGGTTGATTTCATAGCTTGGCTATTGTAAATAAGGCAGCAATATACATGAATGAGCAGGTATTGCCATGGTATGTTGACTTATATCCCTTTGGGTATATACCCAGGAATGGTATTGATGGATCATATGGTAGTTCTATTTTTAGTTTTTTGAGGAATCTCCATACTGATTCCCATAGTGGTTGCACCAACCTGCATTACTGCCAGCAGTGTAGTAGGGCTCCTTTCTCCTTGCATCCTCATCAGCACTTTTTGTTGTTTGTTTTGTTCAAGGTAGCCATTCTGACTGAGGTGAGATGGTATCTCAATATAGTTTTGATTTGCATTTCCCTGATGGGTAAGGATGTTGAGATGACTGTTGGCCATTTGTATTTCTTCTTTTGAGAACTCTTTGTTCAGTTACTTGCCTGTTTTTTGATTGGGTAATTTGCTTTTATGGTGTTTAATTTTTTGAGCACTTTGCATATTCTAGATATTAACCCACTGTCAGAATTTTTCTCTTGTTGTGTAGGGTGTCTGTTCACTCTGTTAACTATTTACTTTGCTGTGCAAAACCTTTTTAATTTTATGGAAACCTATTTGTCAATTCTTGCTATTATTTCCTACTCTATTGGGGTCCTGTTCAGAAAGTCATTGTCTATGCCTATGTCTTGAAGTGTTTCCTTTATGTTTTCATCTAGCAGTTTCAAAGTTTCAGGATGCATACTTTTTATGGTTTAAAATGACAGAATGGTTTAGTCAGTCATCAAATAAATACTATAAAAAGCACCATCCTAAACACTGAGGGGGAAGACTATGGAAAACAAGATAGAGGAAGTCTTTACTTTTAAAAGTCTTATATTTAGTGGAGTAATATAAACCAGTTGAGACTGATATAAAATGTTATGATAGGGGTACCAGAGGCCCATAGAAAGATGCTTCTCCTAGATCAGAGCAAATATGAGAGGTTTCCTAGAAAAAGACTAACCTAAGAGGAAATCCAAAAATTGAGCAAGGAAAGAAGAAGAGGAGTTAGCATGTTCTAAAGGCTGGAGGCAACTTTTTTAATGTAAAAATTCAACCTGGCTGGATTATAGAAGGTTTGATGGCACATGAAAGGCAATAAGACTGGCTTAGAG
Source organism: Pedetes capensis (assembly GCA_007922755.1). Lineage (NCBI taxonomy): Eukaryota > Metazoa > Chordata > Mammalia > Rodentia > Pedetidae > Pedetes > Pedetes capensis. Next base: position 38,287 of record VMDO01018359.1, read on the forward strand.
CGAGGCATAGTGATACATGCCTGTAATCTCAGTTACTCAGGGAGCTGAGGTAGGAGGATTGCAAGTTCGAGATCCTCTTAGGCTATGCAGTAAGTTCAAGGGCAGCCTGAGCAATTTAGTGATACTGTCACAAAAAAAGAAAAAAAAAATTAAAGCTGGAGATGTACCTCAGTGGTAGAGCCTTTTCTTAGCATGTGTGAGCCCTGGGAAAGGAAAAAAAAAACTGGCTTGATTTATAAGAACCAAATAGTAAGCTGGGCGTGGTGGCACACACCTGTAATCCCAGCAGCTTGGGAGGCGGAGCCAGGAGGATCTTAAGTTGGAGACCAGAGGAAGTCTGTGTAACTTAGCGAGACCCTGTCCCAAAAAGTAAAGAAAGAAAAGGGGGGGGCTGGGGGTGCAGATCAGTGGTCCAGCACTTGCATAGCATTGCAAGCGCGAGGCCCTTGGTTCAACCCCTAGTACCACAAAAAAAAAAAAAAAAAAAAAGTACAATGGTTTTTAGGCCTTAAGAAGAAATACAGAAATACAGATCCTTCTTTTTATAATCCTTAGGGAAATTGGGTGAATTCAAAAATTTTAAAGCCAGACAGTAATATAACCAAGTCTACATTTTAGAAAATTATTTGGATGTACTGAACAGATACAAATTATAACAAGCCTGAAAACTAGGACTAATGGCCTAACCATTAATAGAGAGGCCAACAGAACTGGATGGAAAATCCTAGGCATTGGGCAAAGCATGCTGGACCACTGTGATGGAGCACAGGAGGAACTCACATCTCAGGGCCTGTGCCTGCTTTCACAGTAGAGCAACACTGCAAATGAACTTCTATTTTATACTGCCATCCTTTGCAGCAGCCAGAGAGTCATCCACCCTATTCCCTGACTATCATGAAGGGAATACTATTTACACCCCTGAAAGGAATATTCCTGTCAAGAAGTGAATAGCAAAGGTAAACAGGGGACTAAGTGGGTACTGCACTGTACCTTAGAGATAAAATCTCCACTAGCAAAGAACTGAAGTTGCTAAATCAAGAGACTCACTAAAAGCAGTTTTAAAAATGTTTAGATATATAACAAGTCACAAAATTAGGTAGTGAACATTCAAGATACAAATACCTCCTCGTCCAGTTAATCATACTTTGATTACTTTGATACATTATAACCATAGATAAAAGGTTATGCCAATATTTGAAAGTGAGATACACCCATAAACACATACACGGATGTGTAAGGAAACACAGAACATATCACTGGAGTATAGGACTTTATAAAATCTCTTATGAGATGAACATTAATGATATAGAGTAATGTTTCTAAAATGATGTTTAACCCCTAAAAGGAAAGGGCAGATACTTCATTACACAAAAATAGAATTTGGTGCAAAAGTTTATTTTTTTATTAGGCAAACATTATATAATGTGTTCTCTGTGGCAATTGCTGTTCTAAGTGTTAGGAACATAACAGTGAACAAAAAAGTTAACACAAGAATGTGACTTCTGGGAGCTCAGTTTCTACTGGGAGGAGGCAAATGAGCAGCATAGCGCATAATTCAAGTATATTCTGTTTTAACATGACAAATTCTATGGATAAAAATAAAGCAGGATAAAGGGTACAGAGTTTGGAGGCTGCAATCATAATTGAGTGGTTAGGGTTAGTCTTATTGAGAATTTTTTTCTTATTGAGGAATTAACAGTTGAAGAGGCTAGTGGATCTCACACAAAGTTAATCTATAAGATTGGCTGTAAAATTAGAAATTCTATGTGAGGTACAAATTGTTTCATAGGTAACTTTTGCTAACATTTCAGTGGGAAAAATAATCCCAAATATATAAAAAACTTTCTCACAATGGGGAAAAAGGGGAAAAATGGTTTTCAACTCATCCTCCAAAACCAGTGTATATTGATTCCAAAATTTGAAAAAATATTTTTATAATTATAGCCCTAGTCATTCATTAATACAGATTTTAAAGGCCTAACTAAAATATTAGCAAATCGAAATAGTTTATAAAAAGATAAATGTAGCTTAACCATGAATGGATCCCAAGAATCCCAAGGTGATTAGATCTGTTTTAAAAATTTTGCAAATATAAGACAGGCCCTGTGGCGCACACCTGTAATACCAGCAACTCTGGAGGCACAGGCAGGAGGATTGCAAGCTCAAGACCAGAGGAAGTCTGCTTAATTTAGGGAGACTCTGTTTCAAAAAAAGTAAAAAGATGGGCTGAGGGTGCAGCTCAGTGTTACACCACTTGCAAAGCATGCAAGCACAAGGCCCTGGGTTCAACCCCCAGTACCGAAAAAAAAAATTGCAAATATAACTCATCACAATAACAGATTAAGTGAGAAAAAGGTATCATAATCATAGTTAATGCCAAATAATTTAAGGAGAAAACATGTGGCTGAAAGTGTAGATAAGCAATGAATGGGCTGGGCTGGCTCTAAAATGCTTGAACAAGAGAGTGCAAGGCAGATGTCCAAGCCCCTCCTTACCCTCTCCTCAGCCCTCTCTACCTTCTAGTCATCTATCTGGTCCAGTGAGGTTCTGCTATCTATGAAAACAAATAGGAAAATAGGAAAAAGAAGATATTTTAAAAAATGAATCTCTATTAATGTATCATTCTAAATCTAGTGTTTGATACTTGTCAATTTTACAACCCCAAATTATCTTCAGTCCAATGAAATATTTTACTGCATGGGCTAAGATGTAGCCTTTTTGTTTTGTATTTCTTCAGCTAATAAATTAAGTCAGATACATTCATAATTCATAAATTTACAATTGTTTGTAGCCTTGATACTACAGAGTATAGGCTCAACAGTGTGCTTTACTTATAAGCTATGGACTAGTGCATTTATTTCCCAACCTCAAATACACAAGTAAATGTAAACTCCAGATATTTTTGTTCTTAGGTGCCGTCGAGTCACGTCAGACTCATGGTGACCCTCACATGGTTTTCAGTGGCTGATTGTTTCAGGATTGCCTCAGGAGTGGATTGCCATGTCCTTTTTCTTTTTCTTTTTTTTTTTTTTGTGTTTGTGTGTGTGTGTGTGGCAGGGATGGGGGGGTTGGTGCTGGGAATTGAACTCAGGACCTCAGAGACTACAGAGTGGCACTGTACCAACTGAGCTAAATTCCAGCCCCAAACTCCAGATATTAGCTCTTACTTAAAAAATGAGTATAGCACACTTCAAAATTCTTTCCTTGGAAGAAAGAATATAGAGATGGGAGATGAGAAAAGATTAACTAATAAAGCCAGAAATATGTTACCCTAAAAAGGAGTTCCTCAAATTATCCTACCAAATGAGTGGAGATGGTAAGTTTAGGTATCAGGAAAATGGGTGACCTGAAGTAAAAGAAGGAAAAAAGCAAAATTTTCCTCTTAGTGTTGTATTTTCAAAAAGACTAAGCTTTGGGGAAGTTTATGACAGGTTTTAACCTTATATCTCAATAGAAATAATGATAATAGTAATGAATAATAATCTATCATTAAAAAGCACTGGTTAGAAAGGGCAAATCATCCCACCACCAGGACCCACTTTTCCAGGAACACATCGTCATGTGGTTGACATCAAAGTGGATATCATTTTGGGGAAGAAAAGCAGAGAAAAGGCTGGCAAGGCATCCTTGGGACCCTCAGGTTTGCTGTGCTAAGGAGATTTTACTTTATCTTAATCCCAATCTATGTCAGTTTACAGGAAGGCAAGCAGATTCTTATTGCTCCTTTGTAAATAGTCGCTATCTTGGTGAAAGATGCATTTACAGTCAGGCATCCCATTGTGCCCAATGGCTCTTAAAAGTCAGTCTCATACCTAAAGACAGAGTTTCAAGCAAAGTTCACCAACTTATTCAAGAGGATGTGCATAAATTTAAACAGATGCTCCTTTAAGTTTCTGTATTCACAACTGTTTCTGTCACTTTGCTGGTTTTGAACTCACTCATCAAATTGACTACATATGTGCAAAGAGACGATGGAAAAGCTCTGTACAAAATGTCAAAACAAGACAAGGTGCTGACTGTGGATCAGACCATCAACTTCTCATATGCAAGTTCAAACTGAAGCTGAAGAAAATTAGAACAAGTATACGAGAGCCACGGTATGACCTTGAGTATATCCCACCTGAGTTCAGAGACCACCTCAAAAATAGGTTTAATGCATTAGACACAAATGACAGGAGACCAGAAGAG
>VMDO01018360.1:0-35615 GCA_007922755.1 Pedetes capensis
GAGAGGAGAAGAGAGGAGAGGAGAGGAGAGGAGAAGAGTAGAGAAGAGAAGAGAAGAGAAGAGAGAAAACTTAGGTTAAACAATGCAGTCTTATGAGAAAACTGCTTTGAACTGAATTTCTTTGCAAATCTTGTCTTCACTATGTGACCTCAAGGCCTTTGACAGGAGAAGTTGTGTACCATTTATCTTTGCATCCCTCACAGAGGCCAGGTAGGACTTGGAATACTGTACAGCGAATACGTTTTCGCTGAATAAGCGAACTTGCAAACGAGTGAATTTGCCCAGCAAGGATGACAAACAGAAGTGCCGCTCTGGTGAACGTTCTGATCCGGAAGGAGATGCTCAGCTGCAGTTTTCACTCATTCCTCTCCATGTTGCATCATCTCCATGTTGCATTTTCCTCTCTTCCCCACTCTTGTCACTCTCTCAAGTTCACCAGTTTGTGACGAGATAAAATGTGAATATCTATGTGAAGAGAGGAAGGGAAAAAAGCTTGAACAATATAGGGTAACATCCCCCAGGAAAAGACCCTCGCTACTGAAACCCCATGACACTGTTTCCGATCCTTAGGCACTCCTGTCCCTCTCCTGTCCTCAGAGTGTTGTGATAAAAAGTACTTGTGAGCACTAAATCAAAACCTTCTGAAGTAGCATAGATGTTCTCTGTTGACACGCAAATTTCTCAAAACACTCAAGCTTCCATTAGCTGAGTTTGAGGGCTCTCAAAGTGCAGGGTCTACAGCAAAAGGGTTTAATTGAGTTCACAGATCTTCCTGAGAAATCACTACTAACAATCTTCAGGGACTTGGTGAACATCCAGAAATGACTGGCCTCTGTACACATTTTCTCCACCTTTCAATTGGGAGAGAATCTTTTTTTTTTTTCATTTATTGACAGATGTTGGTGGGGTCCAGAGTAATAAGGCATTTGCTATTTCCATTGTGCAACTGTTACATACGCTTTCATCAACTTACAAAGTTTATGGAACCCTTTGGTTGGTATGTAGTAAAACTTACATGAAATTATGGGTTATATTCCCCTGTTTTTTCCCATGTATTCATAAAGTTGCATCATTTACATTGAGATTATCCCCTCCCCTCCCCATTTATCCCTTTACATTATTTCCCGTCCCCTTACCACATTCCACAACCTTCACTTCCCTCTGCTAGTCCCCTCCCCTCTTCTTTCTATTGTGCTTATATTTTTCTCTTTCTGGCTATGTCTGATTGTTCATTTTTATATATCTACATATACATAGACTTTTTTCTTAATTTAAGATCTAGCTCCCACCTATGGGTGAGAACATATGGTATTTCTCTTTTTGAGCCTGTGTTTGTTCACTTAAGATGATATTCTCCAGTTCCATCCATCTTGTTGCAAATGACATTATTCCATTCTTTTTTACTGCTGAGTAATATTCTATTGTGTACAGGTACCACAATTTTTTATCCATTTTTCTGTTGATGGACATCTTGGTGGTTTCCATATCCTTGCAATTGTGAAGAGTGCTGAATTAGATATGGAAATGCAGGTGTCTCTGTGATATGATGACTTGTCTCCCTTTGGGTATATTCCTAGGAGTGGTATAGTTGGGTCATATGGCAGTTCTCTTCTTAGTTTTCTGAGGTATCTCCATATTGATTTTCAACGTGGTTGGACTACTTTACAGTCACAACAGCTGTGTAAAAATGTTCCCTTTTCTCTGCATCCTTGCCAGTATTTTTTATTAGTTTTGTTTATCTTGGCAATTCTTAACTGGAGTTAGATGGAATCTCAGTGTTGTATTGATTTGGATTTCCCTAGTGGCTAGAGATACTGTGCATTTTTAAATATATTTCTTAACACTACACACTTCTTCATTTGAGAACAGTCTGTTCCTTTCAGAAGAGAGTCTTTACCTTTCATTACATGCACAAAATGAACAAAAGCCTGCCCCCTGCTGAAAGAGTGTAAAGAACCACTGGGTAAGAGAGTAAGGATGAGGGAAGGATTGCAATCTCTTCCTGAGATGCATGAAGCCCTCCGTTTCTCCTATAGGTAAAATGGTTATCCTCAAAGAGCAGGAGATGAGGAACCAAAAATGTCCCCTGTTTTTTGGATCACTTTAAGGGTATCCTGCTCAGCCTCACACAGGAGAATCAGTCATCACAATAACTTTGCTTTGGTCCTTGGCTCCTGTGCCCACAGTTGTTGTTAGGGGGTATCATGTTGGGTCCAGCTCACAGGGACCCTATGGACAATAGAACGAAACACTCCCTGCCATGCCTGGCATTATGCTAGCACTTCTCTGCTATTCATAGTGTTATTCGTGGCTGATTCTTGGAGGGAGTGGGCTGCTAGATCCTTCTCTCATTTTTGCAGTGCTGGGGATAGAACCCAGGGGCTCAGAGTGTGCAGAACAAATGCTCTACCACTAAGCTAAACCCAAGCCCATACTCAAAATAGTCTCTACAAAAGATCATTGACTTCTGCTCCTCTTAAATACTCATCTGGTTCCATAGCTGAGAGCAATGAACAGTTGCTTGTACTCTCTTTCCTAACACTTTCTTCTTCACCTTAGAGAGATGACTTCAGCCAGATTTCAGAAACATTTCTTGGAAAGAGCTTTAATATTTTCTGCCTTAAGGCTTAATGGCCTATACCTGGGAGACACAGCCCTTTCTTATCCCTTCTCTCAAAGGTGTCAGGCCAACTTCCCACCCAACCTTCTCATCAGGAAAGGTGGAAGTCAAAATATAAGATGGGAAGAGGAAAGAAATGGGAGCCATAGGAAATTGTTGGGTGCCATCTAATCAGATCCAACTCATAGCAACCCTACCTACAACAGAACAAAACACAGACCCAACACTGTGGCATGCACACAATTACAGCCACTATGTTTCTTCACATTTTGAGTCATGCCACATCAGTGAAAGGAGGTCTCAGGGGCTTTACTACATTCCCTTCATTAAGGTCAACGCTACTTTGAGAAGGCAACTCTTCCCCAGGCATTTCTTGAATGCCTTCCAGCCTGCGGGATCTGTTCTGGTACTATTCTTGACAGTATTTCTCTGGTATTCATAGGGTTTTCAATGGCTAATTGTTTCAAAAGTAAACTGTGAGGTCTTTCTTCCTAATCTTAGTCTGTAAGCTCAGTTGAAACCTGTCCACCACAGGTGGTCCTGCTGGTATCTAAAATACTAGTAGCATAGCTTTCAGCATCACAGCAATATGCAAGCCCTCACAGCACGAAAAGCTAAGGAACACATGGGCGACATAGGAAGTAGTCTACTATAATTAGTGCTCTTCATATAGTGTTTAAAACATTTGGTGTAGAGAACCCTTTGGGGATTTTATGGTGCTAAAGCATACACAATTCTGAGTTCTGAAGAGAAATTAACCAATATTTTCATTTTTTCAGACATATATGCCCTAAGTTATATGCCTTCGCATGCAGGTGTTTAGCGAGCCATTAGGAACCTTGATTTTCTGAGATTAGCCCAAAAAAAGATAAGCCAAATTAAAAGTATATAATCCTTTTTAGGGTTCTAAATCTGGAATTGTATTTCTTGTCCTAAAGTAAATCAGAAAATTAATTACCTTAATCTATTTCTATTCTCCCAATATCCTGATCTGACACTGAATACTTTTGAAAAGTGATTTTAAGAATTTATTTGTAGAAAAAGTAACATCTGATCAAATGGCACATGTAAGGATATGAATGTGACTATTCTTGTTGTTAGGTATCATCAAGTCAGTATCCAACTCATAGCGACCATACATACAACAGGCAAAACAGTATTGTTACTGCTTCTCTGTTATTCATAGGGTTTTAAATGGCAGATTGTTTTTTTGGGAGTGGGTTGCCAGGTCCCTCTCCCAAATTTGACTATGCCACCGATCAAATTGTGTGAACATGAAAATGTGATAACCCACTATTTATTCATTTATTTAAGAAGGCAGTGTTAGACATTTGGCCTATGTATTAGCTATATAAAATATACAAATATAAAATAAAGTTATTGCTTTTGGTAATTTATAATCATGAGGTAAAGGGATGTATTTTAGTTCGCATTTGGCTTTGGTTTTATTCTCGTTTTCTGTATATCTGTCTTCAATATTTGCTCAGAATACTTTCTTCCATATTTTTGTAACAGTTTGCTGTGACTGTAACACCTCTCAACTTTTTCAACCACAAAATGGAGAAGTAGATATAGTCATGTTAGCCATGCAGAATATAGCCTGTCCTGCCAGTCATGGTAATAAATTCAGAGTTAAGCCCATCAGCTACTCAGAAGAACAGAGACATTTGCTGAGCTTATAGTATGAAGGCTTTGGAGTTCTCATGGAGACACTGCTAAGACAAACCTTTTAACCCCTAGATTGTGGAGGATTATGAGCTTCAGTGAAAATGCTAATTTAGGAAAAATCTTGAATCTCTAATTGGATCTCCCTGAGGAATCTGTGGTGGGCAGAATAATATACCCATAGTCCAAAATGCCTACACCCTAATCCTCAGACCCTGTGACTACATTATGCTACATGGAAAAGGGACTTTAGAGATGTGATAAAGTCAATGTCATGGCACGAGGAGATTATCCTTAACTATCCAGAAGGGTCCAATATAATCATAAGAGTTCTTAGGAAATGGAATAAGAAGGATGAAAATTAGAGTGAGAGAAGGAGAAATGACCGCAGAAGCAAAATCAGGGCAGAATGATGCTATCACTAGAAGGTACCACAAGCCAAGGAATGTGGGCAGCCTCTGAGAGCTGAAGAAGACAAAACTCATATTTCTCCTGCAGCCTGCATAAGGAACACGATCCTGCTCATCCTTTGATTATACCTGTACAACATTGTCATTGGCTATTTGACCTTCTTAACTGTGAGATAATAACTTCAAGTAATTTTAGGCCATTAGATTTGTAGTAGTTGGTTACAAGAATGATAGGAAGCTAGTACTGGTTTGTTACTACCAAGTGGAGGTTCAGCTGTAACAAATGCTTTAAAATGTGCAAATGACATTGGAATTGGATAATAGCCAGAGACTGGGGGGACTTTAAGGAGGAGATAGGAGGAACCCAGATTATCTTGAACAGACTATTAGCAGAAAGCTGGGCACTAAAGATGTCACTAGTGAGGACTCAGAAGGAAATGACGAAATCCATATCATATACAAAATTCAGTATTATTATGCCTTAAAGTTGTGCAGGAAGCAGGACTTGTAAGTGATGAACTTGGACGTCCACTGAGGAGAATGTTCAGTCACACAGAGGGCTCTTTGAGGACACTGGCCATGTGACCCATGGATCCTCTCAGCTGTCTCGTCTGAAACCAGGAGTACAGAGGAGACAACCCAGGAAATGTCTGTGGATGAATCTCTTACTTACTGGAGTGAATATTCAAGATATACATGGGATACTATAATACCAGGTAATTTTAAAAACAAAGAGAAAGGACATGTAACTTTTAAATTAAGGCTCTGTCTGAACAGAGAAACCCAGAGTATAATGTTAAGTGCAGAGCACAGCAGTATTTATCTTCCTAACTTGGGCACATATGGCTAGGGTTTAGCTAAGCTGGTAGAGCACCTGCTCTGCATTCTCTGAGGACCTGGGTTTGATTTCCAGCACAGCAAAAATGGGAGAAGGATGTGGTATTCCACTCCTGAAAACAATCAGCCATTGAAAACATGATGAGGGTCACCATGAATTAGACCCAACTGGACAGCACCTAACAGCAACAACATAACTTCTCTATTGGGTAGAAATTCATCAGGAGAAGGACATGGCAATTCACTCTCAAAGCAATCCCCAATCAATCAGCCATTGAAAACTCTACAAGGTCACTAAGAGTTGGACATGACTTGATGGCACCTAACAACAACTTGGGCACATTATCAAGTCCATCATGTCTAATATGGTGTAGCATGGGTCTGGACATTTTTATTTTTCAGTATTTGGAGGTTGAATGCAGGGCCTCACACAGAGTAGGCAATTGCTTTACCATTGAGCTGCACCCCTAGACTCCCTTTTATACTTTATATTTTGAGATAGGGTCTCCCTAAGTTGCTCGGGCTGCCTCTGGCCATGAACTCATGATCCTTCTGCCTCAGGCTCCCAAGAAAATGAGATTACAGGCATGTTTAGCTCAGTTGGTAGTGCACTTGCTCTGTGCATTCTGAGGCTCTGGGGTTCAATCCCCAACATAGCAAAAATGGGAGAAGGATGTGGCAGCCCACTCCTGAAACAATCAGCTATTGAAATCCCTATGAATAGCAGGGAAATGCTGACATACAGCTGAGCATGGCACAGTGTCAGGGAGTGTTTACTCACTATGAGTTGGACTTGACTCAACAGCACCTAACAACAGCCACAGTATCTGGCTCTGACAATGGTGTTTTAAGTAAATTCAACATACAGTTTTCTACCACCAAACTTAAAGTCTGCTAGAATGCTCATGATTCTTCACACTCTGTTGAAGTCAAATCCTTGCTTTCATATCTTTTATGTGTAGAAGTGAAATTTGTGGGGAGGAGATTAGGGGACACTAGTAAAAATAGTCCTTTAAGAGGAGTATTATGTATTTTCTTTCTAAAAATTAATTTCATTGTTCTATCCTGCTGGGCCTTTTTTTCTAGCTGCCACTCTAAGAGATAGACTAAATTTCATGTGCAGGGGAAGAGGAACATGCTGACACCATTTATATGCCTATTATGTATCAGACTGTGTGCCAGACTCTTTAAGTATGTTATTTTCTTTAATCCTCATAACAACCTCGTAAAATATGTCTCTTCCTATTCACAGATGGGAAGCTTGATACTAACAGAGTTGAAATTACCAGGCAACATCACACAGTTAGTAAACAGAAGTACTTAAACTTGAGTAAGCCCTACCTTTTCCACAGGCACCAATGCTACTGGTGGTGCCTGCTGCTCATCCTGCCCCCAGCTACATAGACCATTAGAATCAGCTGCTCGGGGAGGCATGTCTCTTCTCTGTGGCCACTGATGCCTTCTTTGGATATGAGCTGTCCTTCAATTAAATCCAAAACTGTTGTAAAAACTCTAGCCAAACTGAGTCAAAAAGAGTGCCCTCAATGTGTTCTGGTACTGATTAAGAAAAAGCAAAGGAACTACCCTGGACTTTCTAGGAGGAATTGGCTCAAAATGCTTCACTGTAAACTTCTTAAAATAGCTGGGATGCCTGAGCATTAACAACCTGAATGGATGCTCTCCATCCTCCTTCACTCCTCAGTACCCAGCCTCCAGACAGTTGCCCACAGGGACAGCAGTGCTGACTCCATCTCAATAATTATCTGCTGTAAGTTACCTTTAGGAACATGGGTAGTTTTTCTATAATAACTCATGGCATAGAGGAAAAAGCCTTATCGATTTCAAAATGGGAAAGGAGCTTTCCTTCTACCTTAGAAAATAACAAAAGCAAGTTCTTTGGCATGTAGAAAAGTGTCATTTTTGCAGTTGAATACTCTTGAAAATTGGTACTTTGGCCCAACTCTATTTGCCAGTACTGAGGGAATACGCCTTCTGAGGCTGGTAGAGCGGTTTCAGCAATAGCCTATTTGTTGCTACTGTGGTAAACTACAGAGGCTTAATTGAATAATTTCTTGTTTCTAGTTTCACCTTGTGAAGCATTGCAGAAAGCTCAGCTGCTGGCCTTGATCTGTGAGAAATTTAGGATGTTTTTTCTTACATAACATGGGCTCCCTCACAGCCACAGCACTGGGTACTCAAAAGAAAGGAAAAGAAGGCAGGCTCATTTTTGTGTGATGGTAGAGGAGGAAAGGGAAATTTGAAAAGCCTGGGAGGAAAGGCTGAGTTCTATATTAGAGAGGCAAAGTCATAGATAAGAGAACAGGGGAAAAATTCTAGTCCTAAACTATAAAAATGATTGACACCTTTATGAAGTTATCATCATCAAACCAATAAAATCATTAAGATCTACTGCTCCAAAGGGTAAGGCACGAACATTGGCCACAAGACATTTTTTTAAAAACTAACATGAATATTTAGGCACTTAAACTTCTCCACATGATATTACCTTTGGTCAAGAACATATTGTCTGCCTCTCTAAACCTGATGAATTAGTAGCGTTTTGTGGTTTCATCTGTATTTCACAAACATGTAACAATGAGATTTAAAAAAAGAAATTGTTTTTAAGTAATTTAAAAGTAAAGGCCAAATGCATTAATATAGTTTCAATTGCTTTTTTTCATATATGAAGGATCATTTTCTCATCAGCAGAAAACATGCAGATATTTCTCTTAGAATGTTTGTCCTTTTCTTTGAAAATAAAGACTTCTTGATGCAAATATTTTTAGGTATTTATTGAAATAAAATTAATAATAGGAGATGAATTTATGTGAAGATAGTACATCTAAACAATGGACTAAGGGTATAGCACTTAAAAATGACACTATAAAAATGACTCTTCCTTACTCCCTGTGGAAATGGAGACAATTCTAATGCCATGTATTGTGTGATCCTATTTTTCTATCATCCCCATGTATATACACTCTTTTCTAACATGAAGGAAAAAGCACAGGTTTAGGATTAGCTGAATCTCTGTTTAAATCAAATCTGTATACTATATGACTTCAGTCAAGGTAAAGTCTCTGAGCCTCTATTTCTTCCTCTATAAAATGCAGACATAAACATACTCGTAGAGTTACTGTGTTTTGTTTCCAGCTTTTGCTGTATCCAATCTCTTCTCAATGCAACCTCACTGCTTCTTTGAAAACACAAGTAATGTCAAGTCATTCTGTTACTTTGCTCAGTAGTTCTACATCTTATTTTCTCACACAAATTCAGTTATATCACTCAAACCTTTAATTCTTTACAATGCCCTAGGATGAGTATGAAGACACACAGGATCTGCTCTGTCCTCCTTTATCACACTATGATCCTGCTTCCTAGATGTTCCCCTGCTCAGCCCACTGTCCTGGCCACTGGCCTCTGGATGTTCTTGGCCACACAGGGAACCCATCCACATCAATACCTTTGCATGCATTTCCTCACTGGGACATTTCTAGCCAGGTAATTGAATGGCTTTCTTTAAAATTTCCTTAGTTTTTTTTCTCAAACAACACTTTCTCAGGGAAGCCTTCCTCGACCTCCTTTCTTATAGAAGGTATGTTTTTGTTAGGTGCCATTGAGTTGGATCCAACTCATAGCAACCCTAAGTACAGAAAAACAAAACACTACCCAACATTGTGCCATGCACTTGATTTTTTTATGTTTGGGCCCATTGTTGCAGTCACTGCATTTCCTCTTCTTTTGAGTCATGCCACATCAACAAAAGGAGGTCCAAGGGGTTTTACTCAATTCTGTCATTAAGGTTGACTCTACTTTGAGGAGGTATCTCTTCCCCAGTTGTTGAAATACTAGTGGCATAGCTTTCAGCATCACAGCAACATACAAGCACCAATGCACAACAAGCTGACAGATATGTGGGGGATAGAAGGTATAAGAGGAGGAGAATTTTAAGAAAGAATGTTAGTTAATCAGGGTGTGTGTGTGTGTGTGTGTGTGTGTGTGTGTGTGTGTGTGTGTTTGAATCTTTTTCTCCACCCTACCAATTTTGCTGGTCATCGCTCATTCATCCTTCAGACCTCAACTCCATCATTACTTCCTCAGAAAAAAAAATAATGCTGAATTAATCAAATTCTGATCCCTACTATCTCCACATGCATCTCCTTCACTGCACTTATCACAGAGGGAGCTTTACACAAAATGTCCATTCAGGTCAATCATTCTTACGAACATTACAAACATTCTTATTGAACATGAGCAAGATGAAAATGCAGGCTTCTGTGCACCATGGTATTCCAAGCAGTACTAGTAATGACTGGCATATAATCAGTGCTCAATATGTGCTTTTTGAAGGGATGATTACATTGGCTTCATACATAGCACCTGTGGAAGAAGAAAGTCTGATGATCTGGGAACTGGGGCTCCAGCCATCTTTCATTCTTGTCTTGACAGAAAGCTGATGCATCAGGAAAGGCCAGCTCAGAAAGAACATAACCAGTGCAACAACCTGGGTCCAAAACTGTGTCCTGGTACTGAGAATAGGCAGCTGAAATGAACCACAGCTCAAACAGATTATGTGAAGGTCATTCATCACCAAAGATTAAGCAGAAGATTGACATGATCTAGAAGATGGGGACCAATCCCTGAGATCAGGTACAAGCGGGAGGATGGATGCCAGAGAGAATGGGAATGATTTTAAATCTAACCATCAAAATTGTTTATAAAAGTTTATTCATGCTCTAGTAAAATTCTCATTATTGAATTTAAGTGGAAACAAATAATCTCTAACTCTATCTATACCATGATTGCCACTGTATAGAAATTGCACATGTAGAAAAAGTTAGGATGAAGCATAATAAAATAGTATTCAAAAGTATCTCCAAGTAATTAGACCTGGAGTGGTGGTTTTATTTCCTTTCTTCATCCTTCTGAATAATAGACACTTACCATGTTGTTATCATTAGGTGCCATTGAGTCAAGTCCCACTCATAGTGACCCTATATACAGCAGATTACTGTTATAATCTGGAACATATCAGGATGTAGTGAGGATATCTCATTTTTATTGCCTGCCTTGCCCATTTATCCTTTTTTAAAAAAAGATTACTGAACTTGATTTCTTTATACAGAACTAGTCCTTCATCTTCATCTCAGGAGGCTTTTGGGGCATATACTGGAGCTATAGTGATGTTTAGGAATGAGCTATGATCTACCTAGAATGAAGAAGAAGCAGGGAGATAGTGCTTGGGCAGGGCAGAGGTATGTTCCCATTAGAACCAAGCTTTGACAGAGGAGGAGCATGTTCGCATTGGGCCAGAGCTTGGCAGAGCAGGAGCGTGCTCCTATTGGAATGAATCTGAGAGGATTTCAGATCTGGAGCTGCACCCATTATTTTTCTGCCTTAGAGTAGAAACTCCCTGATGATTAGTCAGATATGGAGGGAAAAAGAGCAGGGAGGTAGAGGGGAATCATACCCTACTAAGATCTCCTTAGTCTCTAAGGAAGTTGTGACAGAATGTGACCCTATCCTCTGACTTTTCAGTTACATAAATTAGTGCTTCTGTTTTGTTAATTCAGTTTAGTTTTTGTTTCTTGAAACCAATAAAGTCATAACTGATGTGGGCAAATCCCCTTCTTTTTCCCTTGTGCACAGTTGATGGTGGCAGGGGTGGGATGCACATAGGATGAGGCAGCTGCCTCCAAGTTGGGGCCTTCAGGAGAAACTTTCACATTCTGAGAGGCTTCATTAGGCAGTTCTCAGATGGCAAATGTCACAGTCCCATATCTTCTATCAGTCACTGTAGTTTTCATTGCATCAATAAACCAAAACCTATGATTTCCCCAAATATAAATAATATCACCCTTTATTTTCCTATGAAACATTCCATGACATTTTTTGGCTAATGTCAATACAAAAATGACTTTGAAAATGTTGATAAAATAGTTATTATATGCTACTTATAATATATGGGAGAGGGGCCTGGCAATCCACTCCCAAGGCAATCCCGAAACAGTCAGCCATTGAAAACCCTATGAGGGTCGCTATGAGTCGGATACCGACTCGACGGCACCTAACAACAACAACAACTTATAATATATGACCTGTTCATTTGAATTAGCAGGCATATTTTAAACTATATAAAGTTGATATAACAATTTAATTTAGAAATATTTTCCCACATGCATGTTTTAGCAATTGTACACATCTTTACATGTGTTCTTAACATCATCAGTGTCTTCAAGGCAGTCATTTCTCAGTTATGTTTAAAACACTTTTTCAGAGCACATCGCCCTGTCATCCTGTTAACTTGAAATGTAGTTGTTTTGAATTTACACAAGAGTACCTCAAACTACAAAAGTGGTCATTTCCATAGAATTGCAGTAATTTTATTATTCCATTCTTCCCATAGCTATAGAACTGGTATCATCAAAACATAAGTGCTTTCAATATTTTACTGCTTTCAATAAAATAATCATTAAAAGGTTTGTTTATAATGACTTCAGATACCTGAAATCTCAAGGTCATATCCTTAGGAATAATTACTGAATCTATGATAATTTCTTTTATCTTAAAAAAGACTAATTATGTTAGTAACCTTTGTAAGCATACAAAACTGTTACTGATTGAGATCAGATCAGTCATTTTTTTCCCTTTGTTAATCATAAGATTCTTTGTTATTTATAAGATTATTTATAAGATTCTTTGTTATTTCTACGATAGTAGATGAAATGCTCTTAATATCTTTCAAGATAGGGTAAGGAATAACTTTCTCTGAAAAAGAAATCTTAGTTTGAAACCTATGTAATACTTTGGGTTACAATAACAGACAGCTAAAAGAAAACTGTTTCTTTATCCATAATACTTCTGATACCAATCACTTCATCAGTTTTCCACACCAAGTAATTCTTCAATTCTCTATGGATGCCAACTTGTTCAACGACTCAATCCAATTCTAACATTATTTCCCCAGACTCATTACAGTCCCACAGGTTCAAGGCTCAGTTCCATAAAACTGTGCCATACAGTAGTAGTAGTAGGTCCTGGAGTTATTCATACCTCTGTCTGACTTGACTATGAATTGCAGGTCCCCCAACCCCCTTATGCTTGATAATTTGTTACCATGGCTCACAGAACTCAGGGAAATGCTTTACTTACATTCTCCAATTTACTATAAGGAATATTATACAAGATAATAATGAATACTCAGACAAAGAAGTACAAAGTGTGAGGTCTAGATAGCTCCTGAGTATAGGAAGTTCTGTCCACATAGAGTTGGGATGCACCATGCTCTCAGCACATGGATGAGTTCAGCCATTTGTTTAGAACTTTTATGCAAGTTCCATTATGCATGCATAGATGACTGAACCTTTTGTTATTGATAATTAAACTCAATCTCTAACCTCTCTCCCTGGAGGCCAGGGGTAGGTATAAAAGTCCCAGTCCGCCAATTTTATGGTCAGTTCCTCTGGCTGCCAGCTCCCTTATTGAAGGCATCTTAGGGACCTCAGCCACAACTCATCTCACCAGCATACAAAAAAACACTCCTATCACTCTGGAGGTTCCAAGGGTCTCAGACACTCTGGTGACAGGAACCAAATAATCTAAGAGCTGCTCCTCTTGCCCTATCACTCAGAAAGTTACAAGGGTTTTAGGAGTTGTGTACCAGGAACTGGGAGCAGAGACCAAATATATATCTCTTATTATGTCACAAGAGCTAAAATATGATGCAGCCCTTGTAGAACTTACTGTCTGGAGAGTGAAGCACATATACAAAGAGACAAGCATAATTCAGTGTGACAAGCACTATGAGGTGGGGAATACAGAGCAAGGGAAGGCATCAGTGAGGAGCATATGATTTGGCTCCAGAAGGTCTGCAAAGACTGCTCTGTAGAGGGCAGCCTCTAAATAATGAGTAAAAATCAACAAAGAAAAAGGGAGGGCTGAATTGTGGGCTGCAGATGTGAGGGGAAGGGCAGAAAGTTCTGGGTAGAAGGATGTGCATAAGCAACAGCATAGGAAAGGATAGTTGTGTATTTTATGGCACCAGCCTCATCTTTCTTCTAAAAGATCAACTGTTTTGTTTGCCTGTTATTGTTTTAATATATCACTGTATTGAGAGCTAGTGAAGACGCTATTGAAAAACAAAATCTCAATTTTTAAAGGTCCTGGGTTTTTCCCAGATTAAATGGCCTTTCTCTGCCAGATAGCTCCCATGTGTCTGTCAGCTTGTTGTGCTGTGGGGACTTGTGTGTTGCTGTGATGCTGAAAGCTATGCCACTGGTATTTCAGATACCAGCAGCCCCCCCCCCCCCATGGTGGACAAGTTTCAGCTGAGCTTCCAGACTAAGACAGACTAGGGAGAAGGACCCAGCAACCCATTTCTAAATCAATTGTTGTTGTTGTTAGGTGCTGTCAAGTCAGTATCCAACTCATAGCAACCCTCATAGGGTTTTCAATGGCTGACTGTTTCCGGATTGCCTTGGGAGTGGGTTGCCACGTCCTTCTCCCATTTTTGCGGTGCTGGGAATTGAACTCGGGACCTCAGACACTGCAGTGCAGAGCTTTACCAACTGAGCTAAATCCAAGCCCTCTGAAGCAATTAGCCATTGAAAACTCTATGAATAGCAGAGAAGCACTGTCAAATATACTGCAGGAAAATGAGCCCTTCAGGCTGGAGAGCATTCAAGAAAGGACTGGGAAAGAGTTACTTCCTGGAAGTAGTTGATCTTTAATGCTGGGAGTGGAATAAAGCCCCTAGGACCTCCTTTTGCTGATGTGGCAAGACTCAAAATGAGAAGAAACACAGTGGCTGCAGTAATGGGTTCAAATGTATAAAGAGCATGGGCATGGCACAGTGTTGAGGAAGGTTTCCTTCTGTTGTAGTTAGGGTCACTATGAGTCAAATCTGACTGATGGGACCTACCCACAATTGCCAGATAGGGGAAATACTAGAAATAAGCATCATTCATCATTTATATTTAAGCCATATTCATGATCATTTCCAAAGTGCATGAAATTCCAAGATGCAAATTCATTTCAAAGAGCCATACTAGTCAAGTCTTGACAACTTTCCTGTAACCAGAGTCCCTCAAAGTGGAGAGAAGCCCCCAACTTTGCCTCTGCCAACAGGTCTGCCATGCTCAGAATGCACCTGCTTAATGGGAGCTGAGATGTACTTCTTTAACTGCCATCCCCATTCAGAAATATCTCTTAAGCTTTTACTGTGTATAGGGCATACTGCTTGCTAAGTGGAATGCAAGACATAGGATCAATCCTATCACCAAGTTCCCGCCAGCTACCACAAAGTTCACAGTCTGGGAAGGGAAAGAGGTTGGTATATCGTGAATACCTTTGGTACCAAACATACATATAAAGCATATAATCCTATGTTCTCTAAACTGCTTTTAATTGTATGTTATAGTTATGCATCTTCAACATTTAATTCAACACACATAAAATCAAAAATCTCAAAAATAGGAGTAGTGAAGCTGGGTGTGGCAGTGCATGCCTGTAATCCCAGCAGCTCAGAAGGCAGAGGCAGGAGGATCACAAGTTCAAGACCAGAGGAAGTCTGCGTAATTTAGCAAGACCCTGTCTCAAAAAGTAAAAAATGGGCTGAGGTTGCAGCTCAGTGGCCCAGCACTTGCAGAGCATGCAAACTGGGTTTGAGGTTTGCAGAGCATGAGGCCCTGTGTTCAACCCCCAGTACTGAGGGAAAAAAATAATAGGAGTAGTGATAGAGGAAAAGTTTCAATTGTGATATGATAATCATGAAATTTTTTTTCAAATTTGGAAGACAAAGTGGACTAAAAATGTGAGTTATAGTTAGTGTCAGTAATTTCCACTGACTGCATGAACAGCCCCTGGCTTAGAGCTCTTCATATTTTCCCTGCCTTGGGACTGAAAGGGTCCCAGAGTCCGAAGCAGATCAGAGCTTCAAGTTTTTGTTAATTGATGTCAACGCTTAAAGCCAGAGAGTTGCAGATGCACAAAGCTAACCAGATATTACAGACCCACATGAGTTGGTGATTAATTTCTCCAAGGACATATGACACCAGGTGTAAGAACGGGAGCTGGGAGGCAGTTGAAAGGCCTGGCATTTGGGCTACTTGTGACTTGTACAAGGTCATTTATCAAATAAGGGAACAAGAGATGCTTATCATAGTCATCAAGGATGTTTATTAAAAATGGAGACACATGGATTTTATCCCATACCTAGTAAATAATTACCCTTATGGAGTGACATAGGGCATCTACACTTTTATCAAACTTCTCAAGTAATTTTATGAAGGAATTCTAGTGCAGGGCTATGGACTAAGGTTTGGAAATCTCTGAACTGAGGGATGTCAAGTGCTTATTTGAATTCTAAGTTTTTCTGAGTCTGTAATCAAGCCTGATCTTTAAAATAAATATATCTAAATGGAAGAATAATAAAAATAATTTACTGATTAGTCAAAAGTACTTGAGTTAGTAAATCTTATCTAAATTAATCCTAAAACAATGAAATTAGACTATGCCTAAAACCGATCTTAAATCTTACAAATAGATGAATAAGTACCTCAAGAGAGCCAAACATGGTTCTTATTCCTTTGATGTAGCTCCCAGGTTTATGCCTTGGAAAAAGTCTTTGGCTAATGTTTTTAGATGCACCAATTATCCTGTAAAGATTGTATCTACAGTTGGCCAATTAAGGTGCTGTTTACCAGTTGAATAAGAAATGTCATTAAGTACCTTGCTTCAAGTACTTCACTGGCACAGGATCTTAATCAGAACTGCACTGAGGCATTTCAAGGCTTAGACCTCCAAAGCCTTGAGTTTCTCTAGTGAATAATCTTGAAGGAGGTAAGATAAGGCTATAAAGTAGGCAAACTTACTATCCCAATGTAGTTTTGATTTGCATTTCTTTGATGGTTAAGGATGTTGAACATTTTTTCATATGATTATCAGACATTTGTGTTTCTTCTCTACAGAACTATCTGTTCATTTGAACAGCAGAGAAGCACTGACATAGTGCCAGGCATAGCATCATGTCAGGGAGTGTTTTGTTCTGTTGTATATAGAGTCACTACGAGTCAGACTTGACTTGATGGCAGCTATTGACAACTAAACCAACAGTACTTATGTATGGAAACTAAAAATTCTGTGAAAACAGGGTAGAAGTTCTCAAACTTAAGACAGAAAAAAATTAAATTTGATAATTTTTTGGTGTTTATTTTTATTTTTTCAGTTCTTTATATGTTCCGGATATCAATCCCCTTGTCAATGTATACCTAGCAAAGATTTTTGTGCATTCTGTAGACTGTCTCTTCACTCTATTAATTATCTCCCTTGCTTGCTGAAGCTTATTGATTCATACAATTCCGTTTGTTAATTCTTGCTATTGTTTCATGAGATATTTGGCTCTTTTTCAGAAAGTCCTTTCCTATGCCTTTATCTTGAAGTGTTTTCTCCCTGTCACTTCAGTCAGAATGGCCAGCAACAACAAAACAGACAACAAGAAATGCGGGTGAGGATATGGAGCGAAAGGCACCCTTATACCCAGCTGGTGGGAATATGAGTTAGTGAAGCCATTATGGAGATCTGTATGGAGGCTCCTCAAAAAAACTAAAAATAGATCTGCCATATGACCCTGCTATACCACTCCTGGATAGATATCTGAAGGAATATAGGCAAAGATACCACACAGATATTTATTCATCTATGTTTATTGTGTTGTTATTCACAATAGCCACGATATGTTGATGAAATGAGGTGTCCATCAACAGATGAATGGATAAAGAAATGTGGCCTATATACATCAGAAAGTTTTATTCAGCCATAAACAAGAACAAAATTATATCATTTGTGAGAAAATGGATGGAACCAGATATCACCATTTTAAATGAAATAAGCCAGACTCAGAAAGACAAATATTGAATGTTTTCTCTCATATGTGGATACTGTATATATACACATATATATTCAGTCTTTTAACATATATGGGATGAAAATAGAAGAAGGACTGTGTAGGGGAAGAAAGGGGACTAAAGAAAGGGGAGGGGCAATAAGAAAGGGTAATAGGGGAAAGGAAGAGAAATATCATTGGTGGGGAGGAGGCAGGGAATTAGGAGGGGTGGTGAGGATCATCAGAGAGCAATGGAGGTGAACATGAGCAATACACATATACATGTATGGAAATGTCATAATCAAACCTATTAAGTTGTACACTAAATAATTTTAAAAAGAAACAAACTTCACACTTGAATAGCTCAGTTTGTACAGTACTGCTCTGCCCTCTCTGAGATCCTGAGTTTCATTCCCAGCACTGCGAAAATGGGAGAGTGATGTGGTAATCTACTCCCAAAGCAGTTCTGAAACAGCCATTGAAAATCCTATGAACAGCAGAGAAGCACTGACATAGTGCCAGGCTTAGCATCATCTCAGGGAGTGTTTTGTTCTGTTGCACATAGAGTCACTACGAGTCAAACTTGACTCGATGGCACCTATTGACAACTAAACCAACAGTATTTATGTATGGAAACTAAAAATTCTGTGAAAACAGGGTAGAAGTTCTCAAACTTAAAACAGAAAAAAATGAGAAAAATAGTTTAACGAAACTGAATAATGCACAAAATACGCACTAGAATAAATTCATTATCATATGCTAATACTGGAACCCACCGACACATCAACTTAGTATTATTGGAGTCATGCATATTCCTATAGACCTTAGGATGAGGAGTCTTTTGATTTATATGTATTTGAACTTTAAAATGTATTGCTTATCATGAACATATGCAATTAAACTTTGCATATCCCGTTAACTAAACTACACAATCTAGAAAACTACTATTGTATCAGCTGCTATGTTCACTACAATGCAAATCAAGTTTCAGAACATGCACACATAAGAGTACAGTGGTCTGATGTAACAATACAAGTGATTGCCCAAGCTATCATGGATGACTAGGTACTTTTGAACCCTTTCCCATATGGGCATCCACCTTCCAGGAGCTTGTCATATTCCTGGAGCTCCAGCTGGAGATCGAGCATAGGGCCTATCCTTGGAATGGCCCTAAAACCTGAGTCTTTCTTATTTTCATATTGTTGTTGTTGTTGTAGTTGTTAGGTGCTGTTTAGTCACTGTCTTACTCATAGTGACTCTGTGTACAACAGGTAAAACAATATTGTCAGTGCTTCTCTGCTATTCATAGGGTTTTCAGTGCCTGATTGGTGTTTGTTTGTTTGTTTGTTTGTTTGTTTTTGGTACTGGAGTTTGAACCCAGAGCCTCGCACTTGCATGCTTTACAAGTGCTGGACCACTGAGCTGTACCCCCAGCCCATTTTTTTTTTTTTTTTTTTACTTTTTTGAGATAAGGTCTCACTAAATTACGCAGACTGCCCTCTGGTCTCAAATTTGTGATCCTCCTCCCTCCACCTCCCAAGCTGCTGGGATTACAGGAATGCACCACCACGCCTAGATAAGCTGATTGTTTTATGAGAGTGGGTTGCTATAGCGCCTGGTGTTCCTAGGCAGTCTCCCATCCAAGTACTAACCATGCCTGACCCTGTTTATCCTCTGAGATCTGATAGGACTGAATGTCACAGTGGTATTCCTGCAGGCATTTTCACATTAGTGATTCACTAAAGACTTTATCTGTTGGAAAAAAGAAAACATACTACTACTAAAATACTTTGAAAATTACTCTTCTAAATTTTACTACATATTTTTAGAAATTATTATTTGACATTGCATAGTTATAAATTACATAAGGAAATGAGTTCATTGTTTTAAACTTGTGTTTAACTTAACCACCCTGACTTTTTGAATTCTCTAAAGAGAATTCCAAAATGGTTTTTAAAAATTGTTATACACTGGAAAATAAACCACATATAACAATTATTTTAGAAGAAAATGTAATGTGGAAAAGGATATGAATTTTGCTTCTCTGGATATGGATTGAAGTAATGGTCTGTTTGTTATTGGTTGGATTATCTTGATCAATTACTTATTCTCTTTGGAATTGATTTTCCCTCAGATATTGTTGTGAGGGTTAAATTCAATAATATATATAAAGAGGTTTTATAAGTTAAATGTGCTACCCAAAATTACAATGTTGTTTAAAAATTAAGGGAGTACATGGGGATCTATAAACAACAGAATATCTAATGAAAAATATATCATTTTTTGATAGTTATATTGAATAGATTGAGTTTGTGTCTTTCTCCATCTCCACCATCACATTCCTTTTAAGGATACAAAATGTGTTTTAACTAAGAAATTCTTATGTAGGATGGGAGCACAGAGAAGGCAAAAGGAGAGAACAGAGGTGTAGATGAAGTACAAGCTGGCTTCTGACAGCCTCAGAAAACTTCCAGAGCTGGGAGTTAATAACATTTCAGTGCACACGATTTGGGAGGAAAAAAAAATCACATTTGATTCCAAAAGTCCCAAGGTGTTCACTCACTCACATAGCCTACAGGACACAGTTTCAGATGAGTAACTCTGTCTATTTTGAATTTTCAATGCCTGCTTCAAATCCATTGTAGAAAGCTCTGCATCATTCTGATGACTGGTTAAAAAAGAACATGGCTCACGAACTAAAACAGGGTGACCCTTGTATTTCCAACACACTGAGCAAGACTACTGTATGTGGACCCAAAAACAATGAGGTTTGCACCTCGCACAAGGGGTCCCAGGGCCACTGTGTCTCAGCTTGCCTGTGAAGCTATAGCACCGTTCATGAGCACTCTGGTGAGCATCCTTTGTGGTTCTCCTGTGCAATGGTTCTCAAACATGCAGGTTTTTCCCCAAAGGGACATTGCACAAAATTTGAAGACCCTTTTGTTCTACTGGCATCCAGTGGCCAGAAGTGCTTCTAAACATCCTGCAAAGCACACCACAAACCCCTGCCAACAATGAATTATCTAACTCAAAATGTTGAGGTGCTGAGATTGAGAAAATCTGCTCTCAATTGAGTGTGTCTTGCCTCTAGGTCAGTGGGAAAAAGGTCCAACAACCTCTAGAGTTAAGTCAGGCTCCAGTGGGAAATCCTCTCAGGTAGACCTCCAGAACCCAGAGAGCATCTTCCCTTCCCCCTTCCATGCCTGACTTTGGGAAAACCAGTTCTCCACTCAGTGTCTGTGCTTGTCCATTGGTTTATAATTAACTAGGTGAATTTCAAAAGATGTGCTTCAGTGTCATGGCATCCGTGAAGGTGCCTCCATGGAGGAGAAAGGGAAGAGCCAACTTCCCTGGGTGCTATTGCCACAGGTTAGGTATAATAGGCTGGCCACTACAGGTTAGAACAGGCTAGGTACTATTCCAAGTGCTTCCTAGGTACTAACTCATTCAAAACACACAGCATCATAAGAGAGGGGTTACTATAATCCAGCTTTTGCAATCTGACAATGACACTGAGACACAGTAGTTACCAATGTTTGCCTACTTTAGGTGGCAGAGTCAGGTATTCCTGAGCCTTTGTAAGTAATTGACTTAAGTACATTCTCCCTAGAGTCTGAGAGCCAAGAAAAGGAGGAGTCTCATCAATAGAATAACAGCTTTTCAATGCCCCTTCCTCCTAAGCAACACTGCTTTGTTCCCTCTGTTTTTCTTTTCCCTGAAGTTTAGGGTGTGTGTGTGTGTGTGTGTGTGTGTGTGTGTGTGTGTGTGTGTGCATGTATGCACATGTATGTGTAGAACAAGTAAAACTTGTTGAACTATAATTTTGAAAACCACTAGATTTATGAGATTTTTCTCTTTATTTTTGAGGCTTAATTGTCTTTCAAAATGGCTAACCCCAAATAATATCTATCTAAAAGCATGAATAATGAAAATAATGATAATTATCTTAAGATAACAATGACAACAACTAGATGTCATTATGTTCACATTAATAAAGATTATCTTTTCAGGACTTTTTCTTCTAACCAATTTAAGAACAGGCCAATATGAAAAAAAAATACAAGTTTACAAAACTGTTATGTCTAGGACTAAGTATCTGTGTTTTAAATGGCATCCTTGCAAAACAGATTCTATTAAAATTCTATTCTATTTAATTCTATTAAATATGAAATTCCCTTGGTGTATTCAAAATTGATTCAATTTACAAAAATTCAGCACACACTTGACTTTTTAGGAGCTCTCCTATGGCATACAATGAAATACACCTGGAAGAACTCATTTATCCTCTCAATATTCCTATTTCTTCAAAAGCATTATTTTCTAAATGTTTGAGATAAACACAGAAAGATAATACAGCATTTTTGTAAGCAAGGAGCTAAATGAATGCTATTTGATGAAAATGATTTACTATAATGATGATGATCACAATGATGACAATGGTAACCGTGAATTGTCCATGGTCCTAAAATTAGAGGCAATAACTTCTCATTTGCAGACTGGAGTACTTTTTTATTATAATCAGCTACTGTCATGGTAGCTGAGTATTATAAATGGTGCATCCTTTTCCAGTTTCCACCATATAATATGAAGATCTCACCATCAATGAGATATGACCATATTAATGCATTCAAAAGTTAAGTATACTAATTCTACCATGATTTACTGTGGCAGACTCTGCTGGTTATTTGCTCAGTAGCCTTTATTCCTCACTATACCCTCTTCTTCCTCATTAGCAGTGTCTGCCTTCACTACAGGACCATACAGAGAAAGCTATTTGCTTCATCAAATTCTCTTGCATCTAGACCACAGGGGGAAAGTTTCAATATATCAAGAACAATTGGCTCGAAGTCTGGGAAGAAAATTCTCTTCTATTTCCTTTAGATGTAGTTGTATAGAAGTAGGAAACTGGGGCAAACAACCACATTGCAAACACACTGGGATGAGTCCAATAATGAAAACCACCACATTGAGAAGTGTAGACTAGAGAGACAGAAAACAGCCAAGTGAACTGAAGTGTTGTAAGAGGTCTAGAAAGAGGTACAAAAGGGGCTTTAATACCGAGCATTATTCTAAATGGCTGATATTAAATACTTGCTGTGCTCTCAAACTTTCTTGTGCTCTCTCTCTCTCCTCCTACCTCCACACTGTCTCCATACATTTTCCTGCAACTGACATAATTTTTCTCCTTTTTATGGCTCAGTAAAGCTCCATCATGTATATATACCACATTTTCTTTATCCATTCATGTATTGATGGACATCTAGATTGACTCAATAGCCTGGGTACTGTAAATAGTGCTAAAACAAACATGGATATAGAGGTGTCTTTGTGGTGTGCTGACTTAGCTTCCTTCAGGTATATACCCAGGAGTGGTATATACAGATCATATGGTTGTCGTATTTTTCATTGATTTATTGAGAATGTCCATACTGATTTTCATAGTGGCTGCACTAATTTACACCCCACCAGCAGTATATAAGCCTGCAGCCGTAGCCCTGTGGCATCGATCCCGTCAGATCTCAGAAGCTGAGCAGGGAAGGGCCTCGTTAGTACCTGGATGGGAGACTGCCTGGGAACACCAGATGCTGCAGGCTTGGGAGAAGGACCTGGCAACCCCCTCCCAAAAATCAATCTGCCATTGAAAGCCCTATGAACATCAGAGAAGCACTGACAATAGCATTTCCCCTGTTGTACAGAGGGTCACTATGAGTCGGATACTGACTGGACAGCACGTAACAACAACAACAAGCAGTATATAAAGGTCCCATTCCTCTCCTGCACCCCCGCCAGCATTTGTTGTTGTTTTGTTGATGGTAGCCATTCTGACTGGCATGAGGTAGAATCTCAGTATAGTTTTCACTTGCATTTTCCTGATGGCTAAAGATGTTGAATATTTTTTCATATATTTATTGGCCATTTGTATTTCTTCTTCTGAGAACTATTTGTTCAATTCATTAAATGTCATCCTTTCCAACTGACTTTACACTTGAGACCAGATTAGTATTTCAAATGTCCATCTATGCCTCTCCTCTCTGAAATCTTTTAATATCTTATTGCCACCAGCATTAAGTTTCAATTACTTATGAGCTTATCTCTGCATTTCCTTTTATTTCATTTTTATTCTTCTCCACGTCTCTCACTTGGTTTCCTGAACTGATCCTGCATATTAGTACCTTCCTATCGGTCCTATCCTGCTCTCTGGAATTCTCTTGTCACCCATCTTCAGCTGTTGAAATACTACCCTTCTTTCGTGACCCATTGAATTGCTACTTTCCCTTTGAGATTTTCCCTGACACATTTTAATCATTTTTTGCCCATAATTAGAAATCATTATTGTGATTTACATGTAAAGTATCCTTCCACCAAAAGGCTCAGGTTTAGAAGATTGGGTCCCTAGCTGGCAGTGCTATTGAGTGGTGATTGGGTCAGAAGTGTGCTAACTTCATCAAAGGTATAGTCCACTGATGAGTTCATAGCTGAATGGGCTATTAGGAGAGAGAGCCTAGTTGGAGTAAGTGGATCACTAAGGGTTTGACTTTGCAGGGTGTATCTTGCCCACAGGTCCTTCATCCCCACCACCTCTCTCTCCTGGTCACCATGAAATAGGCAGCCTCCTCTTCCACAAGCTCCTGCCACCATGGTATTCCACCACACCTCAGCCCCAAAGGGATGAAGCTGGTTGATCTTAGACTGAAACCTCTGAAACCATGCATCAGAATAAACTTTTCCTTCTTTAAGTTGATTTCTCTCAGGCATTTTGTCACAGTGACAGGAAGATAACACAATCACGTTGCCAGATCTTGAAGTCCTTGAGACACATGATAGCTGCTCAAAATCATTTGCTAAAGTACTTTGTTGACAATCTAATTTCTAAATTGTATATTGTTTGACATAAATACAATAAATACTTTTTTTTTCAAAATTCCAACCCATGCCTTCCTCACAATATCTGGCCTAGAGCCTTGTCTATAGTCAGAACTTGGTCAAGGTTTAAGGAATGTTGCTCTATGTCTCCACCCCTTCCCTAACATTTATCACAGAGCTATCCATATGGCAGGTGTTCAGAAACTACTTCTTCCAACTAGGTGACTCATTGTCATACAAGTGATTGAACTAGCACTTCTAAAATAAGAAAGAAAAGAAAAGGAAAAGAAAGAAAGAAAGAAAGAAAATCCATGCAAAATGACTTGGTGATTCAGGTGGGACAGAAGAAATATAATGAATGGTATTTTGCTGTCCAGCCAGCTCCTTGGATAGGTTTGGTCATTGTCAGGAAGAATTGCTGTCTGGGTATCTCCAGACACTGAGCTGTACAGCCACCAAATAGCAGCATCATTTATTCCACAAAAGGGTAGTTTTGATCATTTTTCATATAGATGAGGTTAAAAACCATTTCTTAAATTTGCTGTTTTCCCCAGCTTGTCACAGATGCTTTTTGAAACAAGCATCTGTTCTTTACAAAACAGGGTACACATAAGCTTTTTAGAAACTTAAATGATTCTGTCTGGTTTTCTCAAAGACTTCTTCAAGTATTTGCCACACACCTCTCTTATGGGTACAATTTCCTATTCTAAATCTATTAATTCTCATCTAAGCTGGACCCATTGATTAATTAAGACACTTCTATTTTTTTCAGCCTTTAGAGACTTTCAGACTTTCAACATCAATTTTTCAACTGTGATGGTTGCAACAAAATAACAAGCTAATCCTTCAAAAACCTGGATATAAGCCATCAGGCCTGATGATTTGGACTTGAACACATACATTTTATTTCCTCCTGCCCCTGTTAACTTTCCACTTTCTGGGTAGAGAGTATTTGTCCATATATGCTGAAGAGCTATATATGGGAAATTTCGGCATCCATTTCACCTTCCAGGAAATGCTAAAGAATTGTCAATGGTAAAGAATAGAAGGTATTTAATGTCTTTGTTTTATAAAGCTTCAGATAAGCATCTGTATGTTTATATGTGGATATTTTGCTCTTTATTTTTCATTTTAATTGCCCACTTCATGAAACAATCAACAATCCTAGAAAGATGACTTGCTAGCCACATAGAAATATTGTATACCCCATTTGTTTTTGTAACCATGTGATACATTGGAGACAGTGGTTAATTTGCATTGTTGTTATTAAGTCTTCAAATGTCTGAGTAAATTCATCTAGGCATAATATGAAATGAATGCTGTAGTGATATTCACATATGGGCATGCATACACATATTGGAAGCTGTTTTATCACAATTATTTTGTAACTAATTGATCTTGGCATGAATATTCAAGAAAACAGGATGGACCCCAAAGGTACCAATTTGGAAAATAGGTGATACAAATTTATGATGTTAATAAGTCATGTAATCTTTGATAGGAAAAACCTAGAGAAACTTGAAGGAATTTATATTTTTAGTTTTTTCTAAAACATTTCAAATAAAAATCATTGCAGTCTCAGATTTTGCTCATAAAAGATGATCCCTTATTTTTGACAGGGTTGGCCTATATATACCAAATCATTTGATAATTACTAGTTTATTAAATTAATACATTATTCCCTTTAGGAATGGGTTGTGTATAAAGATACAATGTAAGATAATGGTAAGACAGAAGGATCTGTGCAGGAATGACATGAGAAACAAGAGTGTAAAAAGTGTCACTGTCCAAGGCGAAGTATAGAGAATGGGGAGTGATTGAAGCTCTGTAAGAACTGACATGTGTGTGACTTAACTTCTTAAGCATCACTGGGTGTTATATACGCGAGATCTGGAAATATTCAGTTAAGTATAAACTAGAACTTCTTTGATATATCTTCTTTTAAAAACAATTAAATAATTTAATAACCACTTCCACTGCTCTTTTCTAAATGGACAGTCTTTTGGCCTATGGCAGTATTGCCCCTGTGGTGCTAAGCCATCTAAGCCTTAGGAATATTGACTGTTCAGTGCACACACTACAATGTATTATTCATTGCTCTAGGAGCTGGGGACACTGGCAGCAATATAAGAGATAAACCTTTGCCAGCCCTCCAGGAATCAAGAGGGTACAAAGGAGAGCTAATTTTCCTTTATCAAAGATGTTGGTGTACTGGATCTGACACCAAGACAGCTACAGCCTTTCTGAGACTAGGAAGATAGACTGAAGACGAAACCACAATACCAAGGGTCAATGAGAAGAAAAACAAAACAAAACAAAACAGAAAGGATCTGAGTCCCAGATGACATAATGAGGCCTTCAAACATCCAGTCCCCCTTTTGAATGAAATATAATATGGTAGATTGAGTTGTGTCCTTCAGAATCGTGTTGCTAAGTCCTAACCTGAGGTAGCTGTGAATATGACATTATTTGGAAAGAGGGTCTATTTGCAGATGTAACTAAGTTAAGCATCCTAAATGAGATTATCCTAGAGTTAGGATGAGCCCTAAATCTAATAACTGGCCTCCTTATAAGAAAACAGAGAGGAAGATCAGAAATGCAGAGGGGAAGGCCATGAGAAGCCATGGAGAAGGTCACATGAAGGTGGAGGCAGATCCTGGAATGCCTTGTTTACAAGCAAAGGAGCACCCAGAATTGCCTGGAGCCACAAGAATGGAGGATATGGGCATGGAGCCAAATTTTCCTCAGAGCTTCTCACAGCACCTTAATTTTAGACTTCTGACCTCCTGACTTGTGAGAAGATAAATTTCGGTTGCTTTAACCCACCCAGTTTGTGGTAATTTGCTAGGGCCACACTAGGAAACAACATAGCAAGAGAATATATTCCCTTGTTATTAAAGCTCCTTTGTACCTCATGTTATTCTCAACATATGGAAGCTTGAAACCCCAAATAGGCCTTCTTGTCAGTCACGTGAGAGGCCTGGGCTCCTTTCATAGCTCAGGGATCTGTGGGATCTGGCCCCAGGAAGCCCCTCCACTTCTCTCCTTGAGTTTCTCCCTGCTGCTGGCAGATTGGTTTCCTGGCTGCTCTTGAACATCCTGGCCTTGTCTCTATCTTGGGAAATTTTGTACTTTTGTGAAGACCTCTACCTGAAATCCAATATACATCTGCATCATTTCATTACTCATCTCCTTTAAGTCTTTACTCAAACTTCACCATATCAGTGTGATCTACGGATCACTACTACCACAGACATGTGAACTCTGTCCTCTATGGGAAATAGCTAATAACTCCCACCCCACTGCACCAGAAGGGCTGAGGCTCTTTGCCTCATTCTATCTTTCCTTTTGATACACCACACTTAAGATTTTCTTGTTGTTGTTGTTAGGTGCTGTGGAGTTGGTATCTGACTCATAGTGACCCTATGTACAACAGGTGAAACACTATTGTCAGTGCTTCTCTGCTGTTCATAGGGTTTCCAATGGTGGATTGATTTTTGGGAGTGGGTTGCCGGGTCCTTCTCCTAAGCCTACAGTATCTGTGTTCCCAAGTGATCTCCCATCCAAGTACTAACCAGGCCTGACACTGCTTAGTTTCCGAGATTTGACACCACAGGACTATGGCTGCAGCCATGATTTTCTAGCATACTCATAACATGGCTGCTTTATTTTATGTATTATTTATTGCTTGCCTTTTCTACTACTAGAATATAAACTCTATGATGGCACCTAACAACAACAACTACAGTAGGAAGCTTTGCTTGTCAAACTTATTTATCCCAAGTGCCTGGAACAGTATTTGACCCCTAGAAGAAGCTCAGTATATAAGTGCTGAATTAAATGAATGATGGTTTTTAGAACAAATGACTATGTAATTCAAGGTTGTTCAAACTTTTGACTTCCCTGAGCCACATCGAGTAAAGAGGAGTTGTCTGAGACCACATATAAGTTATAAAATATAGTTAGTTGTTGTTGTCAAGTCATTATGTCAAGCATTATGATGCTGTCAAGTCATTATCCAACTCATAGTGACCCTATGTATAAAAGATGAAACACTATTGTCAGTGCTTCTCTGTTATTCATAGGGTATTCAATGGCGGGTTGATTTTTGGGAGTGGTTTGTCAGGTCCTTCTCCCAAGCCTACATCACCTGGTGTTCCCAGGTGGTCTCCCATCCAAGTACTAACCAGGCTCAACCCTGCTTAGCTTCCGAGATCTGATAGGATTCGGATGCCACAGTGGTACAACTGCAGGCAATATAGTTAGTACGTGTATGTGGGGCGTCGCCCTGCCGCTGGAATCACTCTGGCCATGAGCGGGAACCAGCGGCCAAAGACCCATCGTCTGGTGAGGGGGAGCCAGGCACTCAGGAGCTACACCACCCAGAAAGGAAGCTTATGCCCACGGCTGCTCTGAGAAGCCTTGAGAAAGGCAGGCTCAGAGGCTTCTGCCCATGGTGGCTTGCTTCTTCTCTTCCCAATGAAGACTCCGAGTGCTCTGCTCCAACAGCTCTTTATTTCTTCCTTGTCTGTCCCGGTCAATGGAATGGACCCAGACTGCTCCATGTACCGACCTTATATACTCTTCTGGGGCTTGCCAGGGACCAGTCAGAGGCAGTCACCCCATATGGGTTTTGGCCAATCAGAGGGGATATTCAAATTTGGTTTTGTAGAAGTAGCCAATCAGGAGTGGTTCCAGAACAGTCCAATCAGGAGCCGTTCTGGGGTTTGGAAACAGCCAATCTGTGTCAAGGGGCCGGAGGCAAGGGAATAGATGGCAGAGCCATCTTGGGGAGCTCGACTACCCTGAGTTCCAGGATGTAGGGCAAAGGTGACTGCCTGGGGAACAAGCCTCAGTCCTCCAAGGGAGCCTAGATAGGCGCCGGGGTGAACTGACTCTCTAGGCAGTGCTCTACATATGTACACAACTGGAGGAGGCCCAATGAAAATAAACACTAAAAACCACATGATGTCAAAAGATTTTGTGGGTCCACATTACTAGCTATCTTGGTTCCCATGTAGTCTGCAGGCTGCAGGTTGGAAATGCCTGGAAATGATCCTAACTGATATCCAGTGGCTTTAGAATTTATACAATTATGTACAAGGTGTTGTTGCTTCCAAAATCTTTCTCTCCAATTCCCCATCTCTTATTCTCAGGCACATTTCAAATATTTAGTGAAATTATATCATGGTATAATAAATGAAAATAGTTCAGATTTTCCTTTATAATCAATTAGGAAACTACCACACCAATTCCAGCACAATTTTCTGCCCTTTTTTGTTCTACTCCTTAAATGTCACTTTTCTCACATATTCCCCAGACTCACAATGCCACATCAGACTCAGGATGTACATGTACATAACTTGAAATTTGAAAACAATTCATTTGTTCCATCTCACCAATTTTTTCCTCATTTTTTTTTCATCTCAAACATTTGAAGATATCTGACTTCTCTAAAACAATTGCTATCTAATTGTGGGGTTTGTTTGCCAGGAAAAGGCAATATTGTCCCTGCTTTGGAGAGTCTTTTCAATCATCCCATGCATTTAGAATCCATTTACTTGGGATTTTGGAGGCATGGATCCAACAGCAATTCACACCAAAAGCTTAGGTTTTTCATAATTTTAGCAACTCTGACAGGGTTTTATTCTGCCTTGATACAAATGTGCACATCAATCCTTAAGACTGCTTAGCACTATGATTGTCCAGATGCATCAAAATAGGAAATATGTTTTGTAGTTTGGCATTTCTTTTTATTTGTGGGATTTTATATAATTTAGGCTAAAGATAGATGAGATCAAAGTGGTCCCAAAAAGAGTAATGAAATTTGTTAGAGATGGGAAATAGAAGGAAACCTCAAAAAAATGAAGAGTCTTGGTAAAATAAGTACATAGACCACAGGAAAGAGGCATATTTTAAAAAGAATTGCTTGTGTTAGAAAAGTCTACTTATAATATTCTGGTTCATAATGTTTTCTTCTAATTTGTACCCACTGTCAACTGATATTTTGTAATGCATGAATATTGAGAGAAGGACCCAGCATCCCACTCCCAAAAATCAATCCGCCACTGAAAACCCTATGAACAGCAGAGAAGCACTGACAAGTGTTTCGCCTGTTGTATTCAGGGTCACTATGAGTCGGATACCAACTTGATGGCATCTAACAACAACAACAAAAATGCATGAATATACTCAAGATCTTTCTTGATATCTTCTTTCTCTAGACCATATCAACATATTGCAGGTTTACTTAGATGACATGAACAAAACTTAGTCCCTAAAGAGCTCCTTTATTTCCACTGTCAATTTTATCCACATTAAGGAATACCACTGACTATAGTCTCTTATTGACAAATAACATTGTATATATTTAAAGTGTACAATGTGATGATTTATATATGTATATGCGTAAAATAATTACCACATCAAGCTAGTTAACATAACTATCACTTCACATAGTTTTTTGGGGGGCTTGAAGATAATGCTTAAGTTTGATTCTCTTAAACATTTCAAGCATATAATATTGTGTTATTAATTATAGTCACTATCTTGTACATTAGATCATCCGAACTTATTCATCATGTAACTGAAAACGTCTCTCCTTTTAGCAACATCTCCCCATTTTACCTATTCCCCAGCCACTGAAAATCATTATTCCCTTCCTTATTTCTAGGATATTGACTTTGTTGTTGTTGTTATTGTTCTTGTTGTTGTTGTTATTGCTGTTACTGAGAATAATGCAACAATGAATGTGGTGAAGACACTCTTTTGAGAGACAAATTTTATTTCATTTGGGTATATAATTAAAAGTGGGATTACTGAGTCATAATTTTAATTTTTTGAGGAACTTCCATATCATTTTCCAGAACAGCTCTCCACATTTACATTCTTACAAAGTCTTTCATTTCTCCACATCCTCATCAACTTTTGTCTCTGGTATTTTTGATAATGACCATCCTAAGGTATGCAGCAATCTCTCTCTCTCTCTCCCTCTCCTTCCCCCTATTTTTTTTTTTTTTGTGGTATTGGGAGTTGAACCCAGGGCCTCGCGGTTGCATGCTTTGCAAGTGCTGTACCACTGAACTGCATCCCCAGCCCAGTTTTTTATTTTTTATTTTTATTTTTATTTTTTGAGACAGGGTCTCACTAAATTATGCAGATTGCCTCTGGTCTCAAACTTGTGATCCTCCTCCCTCTGCCTCCTGAGTCGCTGGGATTGTAGGCATGCACCATTGTGCCTAGCTCATTTTGTTTTTTATTTGTATTTTCCTGATGAGTATTGATGATGAGCAACTTTTCACATACCCATTGGTCATTTGTGTATCTTCTTTGGAAATATGTCTATTTTTGTCTTGTACTTGATTTTTCTTTGGATGGTTATTTTGTTGGTACAGTTGTTTGAGTTCTTATACATTTATGATGTTAATCTTTGTCAGATATATGGTTTTCAAATATTTTCTCCCATTATGGAGGCTGCCCTATCTTTGTTGACTATTTCTTTTGCTGGACGTAAGTTTTCTCATTTGATATAGGCCAACTTTTTATAAAACTTGAATTGTTAACTAAAATATAAACATTCTGCACGTTGAGAGCATTGATGGGGTGATATTTCAATACATGTAGACATTGTGTGATGCTAAATCAGGTTACACATATCTATTTCCTCACTTTTCTTTATGGTAAAAATATTTAAACTCCTTTCTTCTAGGTTTTTGAAATATACAGTACATTATTATCATTCTACTGTGCAGTAGCATACCAGAATTTCTTACTTATATTCAACTATAACTTAATACTTATTGTTTATTTGTTCTTTGCTTTTGTTGCTTATGCTTTTAGTGTCATATCCAAAAAATACTTGCTAAGACCAATGCCGAGGAGCTTTTTCTCCTGTTTTTTTCTACTATTTTTATAGCAGCAGATCTTATATTGAAATCTATAACCTCCCTTTCATTATTTTTTTTATTTTTTTGCAACTGGTATAAGATAGGGGTTGTGCTTTTTTGCATATGTATGTACAGTTTCCCCAATACCACTAACAATATCTTTTCCTATTGTGTGTTCTCATCATCCTTGGCAAAAATTATTTGACCATATATACTTGGATTTATTTCTGTGCTTTTTATTCTATTTCATTAGTCTCATTGCTATTTTCACACTGGTGCAAACTATTTGAAATATTATACCTTCCTAGCTTGAAATCAAGAACTGTGATGCTTCTAGCTCCATTACTCTTCACAAAATTGCTTTGGTTATTTTGAGTCTTTTGTGATTCCATACAAATTAAGTACTGTTTTTCTCTTTCTGTGAAAAATGCCATGGGGATTTTGATAGGGATTGCATTGAATTTTTAGATTAGTTTAGTTTGTGTGGCCATTCTCACAACATTAATTCTTGCAATCCAAGAACAGGGGATGTTTCCCTTTATCTTTGTCTTCTTCCACTTCTTTTATCAATATCTGATAGCTTCCATTGTACTGACTTTTCAATTTTGTGATTAAATTTATTTCTAAGTATTGTATATTTTATGTTATTATAAACAGAATCATTTTTTAAATTTCCTTTCAGTAAATTCATTATTAATGTATAGAAATGGAACTTGTTTTGTATGCTGACTTTGAATCCTAAAACACTATTGAATATGTTTATTAATTCTAACAGGCTTAATTTTCTTGGTGGAGCTTTGGAGTTTTCTAAGTAAAAACCATGTTATTGACAAGCAAATCATTCTTTCTTTTCAGTTTTGGTGATTTCTATTTCTTTTTCTTGCTTAATTGTTCCTCTAGGATTTTCAGTGTTATATCGAACAGGAGTGGCAGGTGTTGGCACCCTTGTCTTGTTTCTTATCTTAGAGGAAACATATTTAGCTTTTCACTGCTGAGTATGATGTTAGTAATAGGCTTGTTATGTAAGACTCCTTTTACACCTAATTTCTTGAGAGTTTTATCCTACATGGATGTCGGATTTTGTCAAATGCTTTTTTTGCCTCTATAGAGATGATCATTTTGGATTCTTATCTTTCACTCTACTGATGTGATATATCACAGTCATTGTTTTGCATATGCTCAGCTATCTTTGCATCCTAGAGAAAAATTTCAGTATGGGAATCATTATTCCCTTAGTGTGCTGTTGAATTTGTTTTCCTAGTATTTTGTTAAGGATTTTTGTATCTAAGTTCATCAGAGATACTGTCCACCCATTTTTTTCTTATAATGTCCTTGTATGGCTTTGGTATTTGAGGAATGGTGACCTTGTAAAACAAATTTGGTACTGTTCCTTTTTCTTTCATTTGTTTGGAAAAGTTTGAGAAGGATTGGCAATAATTCTTCTTTCAATGCCTGAAAGCACTCCTGAAGCAATCTGGCCCTGAGGTTGGAAGATATTTGATTGTGGTTCTACTCAGAATCAACATTACTTAATGATCCATCTTTATAGGAATGTATCTGTTTCTTCTAAGTTATCCAATTTCTTGGTATATAATTTGCTGTCAATGCAAACACAGATTTTGCTCCAAAGGAAATAAACAATAGTTTATTCTGGGCCAAATATGAGTGACCAAGGCCCACTGATTCAGGTTACCCTGAATGACATGTTCAAATATAGAAGAGGTTACAGATACCATTATAGTCACAGAACAAAAAGTCATAAATCAATATATTCACCAAAAGATTGGTAGAGAGATCCAGGTAAGTGAGTTACAGCAGAGTATGGAGACCTCTTCCTTAGATTTGAAATGTTATAACATTCTTAGCTTTAGGGTTGATGGAAGCTACGGATCTGCCAAGTTTAACAGTACACCTCAAAAGATTTACCTAATAGTCACCAGGATGTTAGGTGAGATACAGAGGTTGATAGTAAATGTTTACTAAAGTGTCTAAAGACAGCCCTGAATGCTTTTGGTTCTCTAACTACAGCCTTCCATCTGCCCACAATCACATAGTTCTAAGCAGCCCATCAGTCTGCAGAATCTTCAACATAACTGTGGTTTCTTCAGAGGACTATAGGTAACATTGCACATAGCAGTTCCTTATAATCTTTTATATATCTGCAGTATCATTTCTAATGTCTCCCCTTTCTGATTTTAATTTTTTGAGTCTTCTTTTTTCTTGATATAAAGTTCTGTGGATTTTTAAAAATCTTTTTTAAAAAGCCATTAGTTTTGCTGATCTTTCCTATTTTTTCCATCTCTATTTCATTTAATTCTGTTATGATCTTTGCTATTTTCTTTCTTCTGCCAGATTTTGGCTTGGTTTGTTCTTCTTTGTCTATTCCTGAAGGTGTAAAGTTAGGTGGTTTGAAATCCATATTTTTTTCTTATTGTAAGCATTTATGGGTCTAGGCTTTTCTCTTAAAGATGCGTTTGCTGCATCCCAAAGCTTCTGGTATCCTGTGGTTCAATTTCTATGTGTCACAAGATATTTTTTATTTCCTTTTTGCTTCCTTTTGGGTCCATTCATTGTTTCAGAGCCTAATGTTTAATTTCCATGAATTTATGATTTTCCAGTTTTCTTCCTGTTATTGATTTCTAGGTTCATAGTTTTGTAGTCAGAAAAGATATTTTAATCTTCTTAAATTTGTTAAGATTTGTTTGGTTGCCCAAAATCTGATCTCTCCTAGAGAATGTTCCATGTGCACCATAGGAGAATGTGTATTCGGCTTCTGTTAGATGGAATGTTCTGTATATATCTATTAAGTTTATATGATCTAAAAAATAAAGTCAAAAATCCCCTCCTGATTTTCTGTCTGGATGATTTATAAGTTGGTGAAGATGAAGTATTAACATCTCCTAACATTACTATCCCCCACGTCTGTCAGTTTGCTGCACTGTGCGGGCTTGCGTGTTGCGATAAGGCTGAGAGCTCTGCCACTGTAACCTCGGACATGAACAAGGTTACCCATGGTGGACAGGTTTTCAGCTGAGCTTCCAGACTAAGATAGACTAGGGAGAAGGACCTGGAGAGCCACTCCCGAAACAACTAGCCATTGAAAACCGTATGGATAGCAAAGAGACACTGTCAGATATAGTGCCTGAAAATGAGGCCCCCAGGTTGGAAGGCACTCAAAAGACTACTGGGAAGAGTTGCCTCCTCAAAGTAGAGTCTACCGTGATGACGGAAATGGAGTAAAACCCCAGGGTGCTCAACTTGCTGATGTGGTATGACTCAAAATGAGGAGAAACAGCTGTAAACATCCATTAATAATTGGAACATGGAATGTACGTAGTATGAATCTAGGAAAATTAGAAATCATTAAAAGAGAAATGGAGTACATAAACATTAACATTCTAGGCACCAGTGAGCTAAAATGGACTGGCATAGGCCATTTTGAGTCAGACAAC